>VYZP01063871.1:1886-77859 GCA_013400635.1 Hypocryptadius cinnamomeus | reverse complement strand
AGCAGAAATAGAAAACTGTGAAAGACTTTCTGCAAAGTTATATTTTTTTTAAAACACTTGCAGAACACCAACTCTATAAAACATTGCCAGTATTCCTCAAAGCTTTGCCTATCAAAAATAGAATAATGGGGATTTTGTCAGTTAAAAAAAAGGGGCACGCTCAACAAGACAAAGTGACTTTTGAGTTCAAGAACTGGATCTAGCTGGATGCACTTGGGTAACATGCATGTCCTTAAACACCTAATTGACAGTGAGTTCAGAGTGTTTCACATCTGCGAGGTCAAACCTGTGAACTACATCCTGAGTCACTCCAGCAGTAGGGCACCTGGACAGGGTTTTCTTAAATGAACCATTTTATTACTGTAGCTAACTAGCTAAAGAAAAATTAGGCAGTTCCATCTCCAGATGGCCTGAGACCATCTATTGCCATGGTGATGTCAAGAATCTGATCTTTTCTCCTGCATTTTCTGATTTTCCACGGAACTTTGTAGTGCCTCTATAATGATTTTCTAGTCTACCCCTGGAAAAAAGGCACAAGACCAGAGCAGAATCCTCCAAATTTTAGCCTCTGTATATGAACTTTTCCTGTTTATCCCTCCAGAATATTGTTTTTCCTCCATACAGTAAATTGGGACCTAAAAGACTCACTGCAATAAGTCCCAGAAGAATTTGAAACCTCAGCTCACACCATTCAACAGAGGGCTGAACTGTCCAGTGTCTAGATTCTCTTTTTTATATAAGCAGGAGCTGGAAACTGAAAGTGAAGTTAACAGCTATTACTGGAAATGTGTTCACACTTTTGGCTTTTTGTCTCACTGAATGTTTATGTATTTTGTACAAAATTAAACCATTCTTCTTTGAAGAATTCCTAATTGAAAATCCTGCTCATGGTACTCTTCACACCAGAATTTCAGAAGTGTGAAAAAACCCACAATATCATCCCTACTTCTAGCCCTACTTCTAAAGGAGTCGAAGATTAAGGTTGACTTTTTAATTGGAGATGCAAATCCCACTGCTGTCTCTTCTACTTTTCTTTTTGCTTTTCATGGAACAAAACATTTTTTTGGGATCAAAAGACAGTTTCTGTGTCAGCTTTTTTTTTCAGGGGATTCCATTCCAAATTTTCAAATGTACACTGACTGTGAGGATCCAACCCAAGAAAAATTGGAGGAATCTGTTTGCCTAAAATATAAATCCCTCTTTTAATCTACCAAATTATGTGCTTATATCATATGCTCCACTACATGAGGCACCAACAAAACCATCAAACTTAAATTTTAAAGGCAAGCAATGCAAAATTTGCAAGCAGTGCAAAAAGCCATTGGGAATACATTTGCATCAGATAATGTTTTTTGGTCATGAATTTTTGAAAAAATGAGATGATTACTCATGGGTTTAAAAAAAGCATTCCAGAGCTGTCATGCATCCCATGTCATGTCCCAAAGAGCAGCTTCAAATTCAGTGTTTTGTGTGCTAAAAGCAGAACACAGTGGGATAGCTACGAGTGTTTCCACTGCAAAGCCTTTTTACCTTACCTTGTGATGAAACAGAAGATGATATCAGGATGTTAATGAGGTGTATCTGGAAAATAGTTTTCTGGTACTTCAAGGCATCAGCCAATATTACTTTTATTTAGAGCCCATCAAACTATCATAACTTGAGATGCAAAAAATGTGAACCAGACTCTTATTGTTTTTCAAAACCCTGCTGTTTAGAGCCTTCTGTTGCAGGATTTCATTTTAAGTTTCTGTAAGGATTGGCACCTTGTCTCTAGATTTCAAGTCCTGCTTGGCACAATGGTATTGAGACTACTGTCTCACAAAAAACTACTATGGGCAGAAGAAAGAGAAAGGAAAAAAGGTGATATGCACTGTCTGCTAGATGCACAGTTATGCGCACTATGACAAAATGATAAGATTTGCGATAAGAGAAGAGCAGTAGTTGTCATTTACTTTTTAAAATTTTCTATTCTTTGAAGACAAGATGCACCATATAAATGAGCCAGTTGTACTTAATCAAGGAGAAGTATAGCCGGGTATCATTTTCTACGCATACTCTTCTGTATTGCAGAAAGAAAACTGATTGAGATGTGGTAACCTGCCAACTACCCACTCAAAATGTTCTCTTTCAGACTTTCATAATATTTCTGTAAACATTGTGTGGTGAACTGGCCTTTAAACTGAATCAGTTTTGACATCTGCAATGCTACTCAAATGGGATACTGTTTGGATAGTGTTAGCTTCGTAGCAACAAGCTGTATGTATAAAACATTTTTTAAAATTTAATATGTCAATATGGTAGGCATAGTTCTTGTTTATATGTTTTATTTTGTGTCTGCATTATTATCTTCGGTGTGATGTGTGGCTATCGATTTTGTCAAACAGGCAGTAACTGAAATCCTATTAGGAAGAAGCATGATAATGGATAGCATGTGTGCAGTGAGGAGTGAGTGTTATACATGAATTTCCATTGGTGTAATGATGCAGAGGAATTGCATGTCCAGCAGGAATGTCAAGTGCATTTATACTAAAATAGACAGAAGCATATAGATTATGAAATCTAGGGGCACCAATCAAATCCAGAAGGATGCTCAGCAGTACCAATTCTTTGATTGGGGTGAATCCTATGAGAGGGAGCTCAGATTGTCCTGATGGAACCCTTTGATGAAAGAACTTCTGGTTACTGTTAACACCAGAGAAACATATTTTCCTCCTGCTCTATCTAAAGGGTTTTGCTCAAGTTAAGTAGAAGAGCAGCTGCATTCCTGGCCAGCAGCAAACTATGAGATATTTAGCTTGACATAGACAAAATATAGAAGCCCAGCCTTTTAATTACCTGTGATTTTAGCACTATCTTTCAACCTAAAAGGTGCCACCTTATAAGCAAAAGTAGTACTGCAAATACAACTGCAGGATGCCACAATGCTGCCTTTTCTTCTGACAAGATGGGTTTTTCTTTGCAGCCATGGAGAGGTTTGCTTGTCTTGAATGTGTGATTGGGTTAAGAGATACATTTGCAATTGTTTCAGGTTGTAGGGTCTCTTAAGCATAATGTTAGGGTAATATATTTATTAAATGCTAAAAGATAAAGATGAGACATCAGTGAAATGCTTCTTACTGTCAGTAGCCTGTGACAATAGACCAGAATCGAGGCATCGGCATGGGTACTTTCTGAGTTTAATGAAGGGAGAGGGTCCAAGAAGTGTAGCCATGAAAAGTCATGGTGTTGTTATTCAGAAGCAAATTGGGCTTTTATTGAAAATCCTGTTCATTATTAGATAGCTTGTATGTATTATTATAATACTCATGTATAGCAATTGCTGCGAAGAAGCACATGAGTTGTTTTTCTGTTCTTTCCCATTTTACTTGAAGTTTATGCTTACATTATCCATGATTAATATTTCTCCAGACATGGGAATGAGTGTACAGGAAGGAAGGAAGGGAAGGTAATACTGCCAGCTTGCACAATTGTGCTGGAAACAGGATGACATTTAAGAAAACCATGGCACTGCCTTCATATTTTCCTGCTTGGAGTGGCAAAGAACTCTGCCCCTCTCAGTAGGGCAGCATCAAGGAATAGCAAAGATCCTTTTCCCTTGCAAGGACAACAAAAAAATCTTTTTGGTCCTTTGCCATAAAGGAAAGAAGGATGCAAGCAGAGGAAGGATGTGGCCTCTGGTGTGGCTGGCTTCTTCCACATGCAGAGTGTACTGCTGCGTGGCTCCTGAGGATCTGATCAGGGGATGCTAGAGTTACCATTGTACTGAGATGCCCTGAGTGATTTTGTCTGTCTTTCTGCTCAGACCAGTATAATGCTAACTATTCTTCTTTCACATTTTCAAACTTCTCTTCCGAGTCATGAGAGTGGAACATTGACAGTTGTTAGTAATTGTGTTACTTTGGGAATCCTTTGTGGGCTTTGTGCCTTATGACTGAGCCACATATCTTGAGAATGATGTTTGAAATTTCATGTCTCTCAGAAACTGCACGTCAAACCTCCCACTGCAGAATAGCCTTGAGCCTTGCCTAGGTCTGTCAGACAAGGTGGGTAGTATGCACTGCTGGAGACTTTGCACAGAGAAGTGGGACAATCCCTAGAAAAAGTTGGAATGTGCTATATATATATATATATTTTAATACTGAAGACAGCCTGTCTTGGGAAAATTGGGGAAATTGGAAGGAGCTGAGAGATCTTTAAAGGAATCTGAGACCATGGATGGGGCAGAGGAAGGGAAGAAATGAGGTGTATGTAGCAGAGAGCGTTTAGGGTGCTGTAGGCCAAGTGCAAGCAGCTGCAGTGGGACAGATAATGGCAGTGAAGAAGTAGGAAGCATAAAAATAATGTACAGAAAAATTATAGAAAAAGAAATCATATAAAAAGGAATAGACCTGTGGAGAGAAGTGGATGTTGAGTTGAGCTGGCTAAAGAGAGAATAGCTGGTCTATACAGAGAATATAAAGAATGTAGAGACCAGAGGATGAAGAAGGGAGCTGGTGAACATGGCAGGGCTGTGTTACCACAGGCTAGTGAGGGACCCTGTAAAACTGAAAATAGCCCTGACTTCTGCATTTTCATCTCAAGTGAAATTTTGGTCCTGAAATTCTCAGCCATGCTACTAGGAGAGGTTGTTTCCTCCTGGAAGATCCAAAAAGTGAAGGTCAATTATATACAGGAAGAAGCTCTGTCAAAGCCCAGCATGAAGGACTTTCTTATTCTGGAGTCGTATAATAAATCCAGCATTACAGTGTGCTCATCAGAGGCAAAACAAATATGTAACAAGGGAAGGGAAAAGATTCAAGTGTGTACTTGTGAAAGAGATATGCTGTGCAAATAAATTACAGGTCAGGCTACTGAATTGCCCACTCCCTAAGGAATGTGGGGTATTTACATGAAATTAAAGTCACAGAATTCCCAGCTGAAAAGGATATTTGCTAGGAAAACTGACTGTAGTTTCAAAACCAGGCATGACTCCACATGCATTTGATTGCTGCAAAGAATTGATAGCTCTTATCTTACCAGTGTTGCATTTTGTTTTATTTGACTGTGCTAGGAACTATAACCATCCTTTTCTTTTCCTGATATTTTAGGTACAGAGAGAACTGGCTGCTGTCATTGCCTTGAAAGCAAGGAAGTCAGGTGAGTCAGGCTGAACTTCAGAGGGGTTTTTGTAATGCTGTTCCCTTTTGTCATTTCTTGAAGTATCTGAATTGTCACTGCTGTCTTTTTAATATGGGGAAGAAAAGATAGTGATGGAGAATCTGTGTATACAGCACAATGCAATTACACTTAAGCTTCTCTCCACCCAGCTCATTACATCTAACAACCTAGCTAATAAAATCAGTTTTACAGTAGAACTTGGGTCTCTTTCTGGCAAAAATCACTATTTTCTTGAGGATTGTGCTTTATATAAAAAAGCTGATGTCTTTATTTGACTTACATTTAAGACAAATAAGTTGGTCATTTTCCTTTTTTTTTTTTTTTTTTAATCATCCAGTATCTCATGCCATCATCTTTTCTGCCTTTTACTGGCCCAGCCAGGTGCTTTTCTTACTGCTAAAGCAAAAGGACAACTTCATGCATGAAGGCGTTCTTTCCTGCCTGTACACCTGTATGGCTGGAGAGGCAAGTCTCTGATCAGGGCAGGAGAAGGGAAAAGGCAACTGGATAACTGGAAGTCTCTGACAGTAAAAGCATTCCCAGCAAATGCTGGTGCCACAGTGAAAGGGCACTGAAATACGTGGCCATCTCAGCTCCATCAGGGTTTGGTAGCACAGGCACTTCAGCAGGTAGAGTCTGCACTGCTGAGGCAAGGAAGGAGGCAAGGAAGCTGTGTTTTCCAGGCGCTGTATGGGAACCAACAGAGCCTACTTGGCCAGACCTGGCTCTTTACAGGGTTAACTCTCTGGTGTTTTTGTGCAGTGTGTTCTGCAGCAAGCTGAATGTATTTCTGAAGTAAAATAGAGGTGGAGTGGCCTTAAATTATTAGTGTGTTCCCAAAGCCATTGAGGTCTTTGAGTGCTTTTTCACTGAGCATCTCTTGTAATTTTCAGTGATTTTTCTAGAAACCAGAGTCACAGATCTTGTACTTCTTGAGCTGTTTTCTAGCTTGTTCATTATACTGCATCTCTATCAGTCTGTCTGTGGCTTACAAGTACAGCACAAAATTTACCACACATGCACAACACACAGCATGGTATCACAGAGTGGAGACACCAAGAAGATATGGCTGGTGTACCCGCAAATATTTTCTTGTGAAAATGTAAGTATTAAAAAAAATATTCTAGACATTGTTTGATGCTGTTTTTTTCTGGAAAGGAAGTACCCATAAGTTATACCTACACTCATCTATAAATGTAAATCTGTGGAAAGTGAACACAAATGTGAGTGTGAATTCAGACCTGAATTGCTTCTGTGTGGAGGCTTTGCTTCTGAAAGTGCTGTAGTACTTTATGATGTCAACACCCCTCAGCTGCTTGCCCTTACCTGGTGTCACCCCAGTCCCACCTGACTTGTAATGGCTGAACATGGAATTGCTTCTGCTCTGGCTCAGTGCAGAGGAAAACAGCTTATTTTAAAGAAGTGCTCAGGGTAATCTTTTGTTTTGCTGCTGAATGGGCTGAGCATGGTGACATGTACTTTTACTTCCTGCTTATGGAGGTATAATAAATCTCTCTGCTTTTAAGCAGTTTTGTCAGCAAATATGGCTACTAGCTATAAATAGAAGTCTTTCCCCCAAAAGAGTTGTTTTTAGCTTGAAGTAGTCTCTTTTTTCCTTTTGGTGGATGGTTGTTAGAGTAGAAAATGGGGTGGGTGTTGGATTAGGAATGAGGTGCAAGAGATAAAAATCCAAAAGGAGAATATCTCTTGGAGTCTCCTTTTTACTGGTGTAATTGCAATCCTCAATGAACAGGTAGAAATATTTCAGTTAAAAATCACAGCCTTGAAAAACCAAAGCTCACTTATAGAGCTTTTCAGAGCTGTCCAGCCTTTTCTAATACATTAATGTAAACACTTAAAATATCTGTTCAGATCTGAACAAAAGATAACTCTTTAGTCAGTTTAACTAGTGCGTGCTTGTTGTTGAAATTTGCATTTCTTTATGCCCCATCTTGGATGCCTGTAAAAAATGGGAGTATGATCAGGCATAACAGTAAGGTCTAATTTAAGTTAATGCCTTTAGTAAAGTAGGTGCAGAGTAAATTAGGGTGGTTGGTTATGCTCCTTTGTTTTATTGCTGGTGGTTAAATTCACAATGTAGCAGTTACTGTGGATGATCAAGCCCTGGTCTGCTGTGCCTGGTGAAGTGAAGCACGTTTCAGAGAAAGCACTTCTGGAGCTGTAAGCCACAGTATCTTTCAAAGATATTGTTCCTCTAATCCTCTTCAAGACTCCATATAATTCCAGGAAATGAGCCACCAAAAGTCAGACAAAGAGTTTATTTTGGCTTGAAAAGAGTGGAACATGGCTTTTTGGGCCAGCTGCCCTGGGTAGCTTCCAGGCTGGTGTGAATGGCGTGGGAGCCTGGCTCATCCACCCTGGGATTCATGAGTGAGGAGGGCAGGCAGTGGGCATGGTCCAAACCTGCTGTCTGGGACCTGGCTGCTGAGGGTGATTGGTTTCATCAACCAAAAGCTTTCCTAGAGATCAGTATCCCTCTCCCCCCACCAAAAAAAAAAAAGGCATTTTTGCCTAATGCAAGGACTATATAATGTGTTCCTGAATTAGTTTAATTTCTGAATGTACCTCTGCTCTTAGAGAGACCCTTCACAGTGATTTAATTGTACTAGAAAAACTGGCTGATTTAAGTTTTTGCATTATTTGTCTAGAACTGCTGTAGTAATCACTATGTTAAGTTGCATGAAAAGCGCTACACAAGCACCTAAACACCACAGCTCCCTGTGCTGAGGGAAGAGGTGAAGAGGTTCCAAATGGGAAGGTTTACTGTGTTTGGGTGGGGGGTGGGGGGACAACTGTTGCCTTTGGTTACCTGAATTAGTTTGTTTTTGTTTAAATGAAGCTTGGGTTTGCTACCTAGTATATGTATGTGACAGCTAGTAATTGCAACTATTACAGTTGTGGTTGTGGCAGAGATTTCCACACTGTATCTGCTGACAAATACCAAGGTAGAGACCTGAGCCTGCTGTGGGGTAGGGCACAGTATCAAATTCTTGCTAGTACAGGATCTGACTTGATGGAGAATGTCTGCTACCAGAAAATAAAACACCAGTAGGGTGTGGGGTAGAATGCCTTTCCCCAAGAGCTGTTCTTCTGTTTTTATTGTGGTGTAGAAGAATAGGAGAAATTCATAAAACTGGCAGATGCTGAAAGAAAAATGAGGAACCTGAAAAATTAAAGACTTCTGTGCTGTGGGAAAAAAGCTCTGTTTTCATATTCCAGATGTGTACTGCAAGTATACCACTCTGATAACAAGGCATATGCTGACAGAGACATGCTTGAGAGCCTTCATGCAGAGGGAGCTCAGCACTTTTAGTTTCTTTGCAGATAAAACTAAACCAGGGTAAAATAAGTGTCTGTAATTCTGAAGTGTTGATGGACCTTGGTAACACTGTTGACTTGAAATCACATTTATATTTCATTAGAATAAAGCTCTCATGATAAAGGTGACCGAGGAGGGGAAAATGAGCTTGTGCACTTCTCTGTGGCTTATAAAAATACATTGAAATAATTCTTGCCTAACCTCAGAAATAAACAGATTAAATGCTGTCTTCTGTGGTTTGGTAAAAGGTCTTGGGGAAGTAAGTAACTTGAGCAGAAAGGAACTTTTTCTTTAATTGTAGGCGCTTGGTACTTAAATTGTTTTGTTTATTTATACCTTGCTGGCTTCTGATAGCTTCTGCAAATGTGCTGAAACATAACACAAATGCAGCCTCCCTTCTGAAGGTTTACAAGGGTTGGCATTTGTCTCAATTGCTTGTCATGGCTCCTGACATGTTTCTTATGTGTTAGAGATGGTAGCTAAAACAAGGATAAGAAGCAGCAAATAGCCTAAGGCTGGAGGCTTTAGCTGGTGGCAAAGCTACAAGGGTACACGTGGACTGATCAAAACCTGTCACGTAGATGCTTTGTACTGCTGTTAATCCCATCCACAAACAAGATGCCTTGCATTTCTGTGCACAAACCCATGGCATCACCCAGCAAATCCCTTTACATGAAAAGGAATTTCTATAACTTTGTTTGTGCAAAGGATCAATTGATAAGAGCATGGCTCTTGTCTTTGTGTTTATGAATACAGGGGCTAATTAAGATAATAGCTGACGGGGTATGGATGAGGTAGGAAGATGGTGACTCAGCTTCTCCCCAGGAGCACTGGCAGGTCTGTGGGTGCTTCTCCCTCCCACTGTGAAAGGCAGGGCAGCCACAAATGCCCTAGAACTTCTGTGTGGTTTTTCACCCCCTTATGAATGATATTCAGATTTCCACTAGATAATTAGATAGATTTTAGTCATGCCATTCTTGAATTGGCAAGCTCTATTGATTTTTTAATGTGTCATTTGCATTTTATTTATAATAATGTATAATAATTTATAATAATATGACTTTTGCAATGTGTGAACTCCATATTTGAGATCTTCTGGATTGCCTCTATTCTTACATATGTGTATGCATAGCCAGCCTTCCCCTTTTCTTTAGTATTGCTTCTGTCAGAACCTAACTGCCTATGTGATTTGCCTCGTATTTTTATTTTAGTGCAGGCAATTCATATGAAGCAGTCACTGGGGCTTGAGCTTTGCCGGCATGAATGAAAAGCAAGCTGTGAGCAGCTATTCCTTTTCCCAGGCACTGCACCACCTCTACAGCACTGCTGTCAGGGCTGATTGCGTGACTCCACTCAAACACACTGCAGGCAATGTCAGCCCGCTTAAACACATGAGAACAGTCAGGCTGGGTCAGGTTAAAAGTCCACCCAGCCATGCTCCTACCATGAGTGATGAGTAGGGGATGCTTAGAGTAGAGAAACAGAGAAAGTAGAGTTCTTCTGTGTACATACTCGCCATCTACCAGCCTGTGACAGAGGGATTTTTCTGTACCCACAGTGCTGTGGTAGGTAACCCTTGCTGGACCTTTTCTCCATTAATTTATCAAATTGCTTTTTAAGCCTGCTTATACTCCTGACCTTCATCATCTCTTATGGCAGCAAGTCTCACAATTCACATGTGTAGTATGTTAAAACATATTTTTTCTTGTTTTTTTTTTTTAAACATGTTCCTATGAACCTCACTCTGTTGTGATATAGCTCTTTGCTGACAGAGAGTGGTGAATAATCCATTCCCTATTTGTCTTTATACTATTCAGGATTTTGTGCACATCTGTCATACCCCTGTGAGTTGTCTCATTTCCCAGCTGTTTCACCAGTCATTCCTCATACCAAATCTCTTCCACTAAATCTGATTATCTTTGCTACATCTATTATATTACTTTTGAGATGGGGCAGGCACAGCAGCATAGAGTATAGTAGCAACATGTGCTAGAGTTGACACAAAGTGAGGGTGGCAGCTTCTTATCAGGGTGGAGAGGTGGAGGTGTGTGGGAAGGAGCCCAGTAAGACACTTTTGGCAGCATTAAGCTGTTTTATCAGCTTAGTTGACTCAGAAAATGGCATCTTTATCTTTCAGCCCATTTCCTCAAGTAGTACAGATCCTTCTGAGACTTCTCAGTAAATTTATTCTACTACAATTAGCAGAAGTTTTGTCATATGGTGCTATCTGAATGTCCTGTGCTATTAATTGTATTCACTTGCAGAAATGTTGTTATATAGAAAATGAAAATCATTACAAATTTTAGTTAGGTTTGTATATACACTTGAAAATGACATAACAAATACATGATGAAAGGTCAATGAAGAATGGACCAGTTCAGCATTGTGCATAAATTTCAAACACATTAAGGACTGCTGAATTTACATATTTCATAAACAGTCAGGTATTCAATGTCTTTAGTGTAAAATGTGCACAGTTTGTTACTACTTTTGCCACAGAAAAAGGGCAAAATGAGGTATGAAAAAACTTGGTCCTATTTACAGAATAAAGCGACAGTCATGTGCCAGAGAGGTGCATTTTCCCTTGTGAAAAAACTCAGAAAATTTGAAGGGTGGGAAAAGGGTAAATCAGTAGGATCTTACTGCTTTTCTGTTCTCTTCATATCCCTTTTCAATAGCTTTGCTTACTTAAGTAGTACCTCATTCCATTACAACTTCCAGCTCCTCCAAGCACCCAGCTGTTTAAAGCAAGGGCTGAAATTAGTAAACTGTGTGGAATGAGAGTTCTTCTGCAGATGATACTTACAGGATTCACCCTGGAGAAATGGCCATTTAAAGTGAAGGTGCAGGACTGTTGTGCTTCTGTTAGGTCATGGTGACTTTATCTTTACTTTTCCTCTGCCCACTGAAATGTGATTCAAAATAAAAGCTTCCCCCAAAAACATAGCTAGCAATATTCTAAAGGTTACGCTGTACTTTAGGATCTTTCTTTAAGGTCTGTGATTTCAGGTCTTGAAGTAAGGGAGGTAATCTTGGTTTGTTCAGCCTAGAGAAGAGGAGGCTCAGGGAGACTTCATGGTGGTCCCTCGTGAGGGGAAGTAGAGGGGCAGCTCTGATCTCTTCACTCTCGTGGCTGGTGACAGGACTCAAGGAAATGGCCCCTCAAATGAAGTTGAGTCAGAGGAAGTTTAGTTTGGATATCAGGAAAAGGTTCTGCACTCAGAGGGTGCTTGGACACCGGAACAGGCTCCCCAGGGAAGTGGTTAGAGCACCAGCTGTTTCCGAGTTCAAGAAGCTTTGGGGCAATGCTGTCAGGCACATTGTGTGATTCTTGGGGTGTCCTGCTCAGGGACGGTCCTGATGGGTTCCTTCCAACTCAGCAAAATTTATGATTCTATTATTTTAATCATGTTTGCTTCTTTAAGCAATTCTTTTAAAACATTTCATCGCCTGTTGAAGGGAATCCCTACCCACAGGGGCCAGTGGGGTTACAATGATGTATTGCATCACTTGGGATTCTTCCATTATTCCTGAGATAAAGCATAGAAATGACAGCATTTCAAAAGGGCAGGACCCCTTCTAGACCTGGGGAATGATGCTCATTTGTGCCCACCCTGAGTGATGCTGGGGTTGGGAAATGCCCTGGACGACATCAGTGAAAGGACTACACAGTAACACTTACCAGCTGTTGTGTATTCAACAGCTGATATAAAGCAGAATGGGCTCAGACTTGGAAAAAGAAGGAAAAGAGCTCTCTACTGGGAATTGTGGTGAGAGGGATTTTGGCAGTTTATGGTTTTGTTTTTGCAGTTGTTGTAGAACCTTGGGCATAGTTCTTTCTGAGTGATCTAAGGTACTCACATAGAAGAAATCAGCAATGCAGAGTAGCTGTGTAGGGGAAAGATATTTTGCACATATGCAAAAAGAGGCAGCACAGTAAGGTCGCAAAGACAGCAGTTGTTCGAAAAACAACCCCCAGGTGAATGTTTTGTTTACTGGGCCTTTGGGAGAGGCATTTACAATGAGTTCACAGAATTTATTTATTCAGAGTCCTCTTTGTTTCCTGCTCCTTTCCTGGCCATGCCTGGGGGATGTTTCCATGGAATAGAGCCGTGTTTCACTTTGCACCAGCCTGCTCAGCAAAAGCCCATACCGCCTTGTTTGATCTGTTCCCAGCAACCATTCTCTGATCATTTGATGGGGTCTTTCTTCTTCATCCTTCCATCATCTCGTTTCAGACAAAACTGTTATAGGTACATTCACTACCTCGTGATTTTTTATTTTATTTTAAATATCATTCACGTGAGAATGAATATCTACAAAACTGGATGAAATTTAAAACTTTCTGCATTCAAGCGTCAAATGAGCTGCAATTGGTACAAAACCCCTTGATTTTGTCTGTCCCTATAGTAATCCTACAGCATTTTCATATAATTTTTCACTTTTTTTTTCTCCTTGATAAAAAATATGACCTCATATGTTCACAAGGTGAGTATAAAATGTGGCTTTATCTCTGCATGCATCACAAAGGCATTGAAAACCAAATCTCCTCTGGGCACGTGAATCAACAGAAGTTGTTTATCTATTAAAAAAATTTAGCCAGAGGTGTTTTACAAATTTTGTTGTTCAAATGCACCACTACCTTGCATGAAATATGGACCTTCAAAGCCAGATATAAGAACCTGGGGCTTTGGTTCTTATAAATAAAATAAACAGAAGTTCCTAACAAAACCAGTTGTACGATAATGTGAAATGACCATTATCTGACTGGGCTGGGAGACATTGGTGGCTTTACTTGGTACACTCATTTTTTAATTTATAATGGCTATATAATGTAGGTAGACCTGAGCCTCATTTAAGCTAAAGTTTGTCCTTCCTGTGGTAATTTAGAAGCTGTGGGAAGGAATGGCGCCTTAATGGTGATCAGCAAGACCAAATCTGCATCTTCCAGCCTCCTTTCTTACCACAGTGGCTTTGCTCTGTTTAGATTGCAGATACCTACCCTTGCTGTTATCTGTTGCTTTTGATAAACTCTGAAATGAGAGGAAATGCTCTTGCATCATTTTCTGGAGTCCTGTTTCCTATTTGAGATTTGAGAAATGGCTTGTAGCACTAGGACCCTTGGGAACTTCTTTTTCTGTGTGGAAACTAATCAGAATAATGAGTGCCCTCTGTGCAAATTCAATATTAGTTCTACACCTAAGGTCAAGCAGAAGTTAATGACTATTTTTTAAGTACAGAAGTTAGTTATGAGACCAACATTACATTTCACACTTTTGTAATTGTAAAATAAAATGCTGGAGTAATTTATGTTAAATTGATTTAAACTACAAAGCATAAATATCATAGCATTCCAGATTAGGATTTGAGAGAAAATGGCACCGTTGTCACTTGTGCAATAGTTCATTCACTGATTTACAAGTCACCTTTATTCCATCTTGTGCTTGCTGTGCTTTTTACATACAGAGGTGCTGAACAATGCTGTAAGCGGGAGTCTGTCTCTAATAATTTTTGCATTTTCTTTGTTTCTTTAATTAGCCGATTTACTCAGCTGATTGCACAGCTGTCTGGGCAACACCCCCCCAGGGGTCTGCCAACTGTTTCAGAGATATGTAATGTACTCAGTGAAGGGAAATCTGTATGATAATTTGCATGTATATATGCAGAAGTAGTGGGAAGGAATAAGAAAGCTCAAAGGCAATTTTTGTATTGCTAATAAAAGGAAACATGTTAAGGATGAGCTTAAAAAGCTTTTTCTTTTCAGTAATTTCTGAGAAAAGATTACTCTTTCATGGTAAATAAGGAACCAATTCTCAGTTGGAAGGTTTTGTTCCTGGGATTATTACTCTCTTACAAGCAGCTTTTGGGGATTTCAGAGATACTCAGTGCTTGTTAGTTTTCCCCTTTGGTTTGGAAACAGAACTTGGAAAATGCAGGAACATGCATGAGGATGTGGTCTGGTCTAAAATGGTCCCCAAATCCGAGATTTGCAAAGCATTTACTGGCTGCTCATCTTCTTTTCCATTGCTCAGCACTAGTGCTCTACATAGCCTAGAGGATCTGGCTTTTCGTTTCCCCAGTGGTGTCAGTATGAGCTATTCATTTTTTTCCACTCTGATAAATTAATAAGCATCAGCAAACATTATAACACTGTCAAACAGCTCAGAGCTGCCATAGTAACCAACCTCTCTAGAGCTCGCTGTATACCCTCCACAAAGAACAACAAGGGATATCACAAGTTCCATTGTTCAAAATAACAGTAAAGTTTTCAAAAATAATGAAATTAGCTTAGTTATGTGATTAAAAAAAATAAAATGGGGAGTTGTGGTTTTTTTTGAAAGCTTCATGCCAGCAACTTCCATTGGAAAAGAAACCAAAACAAAACCAAGAAAAAAACCCAACCAAAAAATTCCAGAAGAGAAACAAACATTCCTCTTAAAAATTTGGAATATAAGAAGAATGCTAGAAGTTGTGAGCTTCTCATCAGCTGACAAATCAACTGGTGCAGGCTGCTGGCAGTTCTGGAGCCTTCTCCCCGGGGAATATTCTTGCAGATTACTGAGGTCTTGTTGGTTTGACAGCGACCAAAAAACTCGCACAACAGGCTATAACCATCCAGCAGGGATGAGGCAGTGAAAGTCTGTTGGCTTGTCAAATAAACGAAGTCCCTGTGTTCAGAAGTAGTCTCTTTAACTCTTCCAAGGTGGGCATATGTCTCCTATCTGTAGACAGCATGTAGGTGCCTTTTACTTACTGGCTAGATAAAAGAGATTCATACATGAATTGTGATCACAGAGTATTGAAAAGACTGAAGTCATACAAAGGGCAGACTAGTTTGATGTTCTCGGATGTTAGCAGGTTAAAGAGCAAAGCTAAATAATAAATTAATGTCTGCATTTGAAATGAAGGAGCATCTCTGAGTACATAAGCAATGTAGCCTTAGGGGTGACCGAGCTTTGTATGGCAAGCAGAGCTACCTGTGCAGGGGCTGTGGGGACAGTGAAGTCCCCATGCAGCCTGTGCAGTGCCAGGTGAGCCTGGCGGTGTTTGTGCAGCTGGAATCCCCCACGGTCGACTGCTACTGAGGCCGTGCCGGAGGGTTTGCAGCGGGCTAAGCGAGTTTGGTCTTAGGAGCAGCCTAGGGCAGTGCAAAAGCATGTCTGCTGAAGGTGGTTTATGGGCTCTTGTCCCCAAAAGTCAGGCGGCCCTGTCCCCAAAGATGGATTTCACAGCAAGCTCAAGGGCTGCAGCTGGAGTTGTGTGGCAACAAGGGGTCTGGCAGCAGTGTTACCTTGAGAGGTGTCCTGTCCTCCTGCCTGCTGCCTGGGTGTTCTGTTCTCAGCCAGGTTATCAAACTCATCCAGGTTAGTGGTAATCCTCTGCCAATCCACAAATCCCAAATGCCTTGTGGTAGCACAGAGGGGGAACAGCCAGTACAGGGGGTGTGGGACAGCCAGCAGAGATGGGAAGCTAAACTGGAATGGCCATGTGGGTGCTACCCTGAGCCAGCTGCTTACAGATGGGCAGATGTCCTTGCCTGTTGTTCAGCAGCAAAATGGTTAACTGTGATGGCAGTCCTTTCTTAAGCATTTAGATAATTAGCTTGCACAGTTAACACCCTATTAAGCCAAAGGAGGAAGTTCACACCTCTCCTGGTGTTATTGTTCCAGTCTGGCTGGCTGCAGCAGCGGAATGACGCTAGTGCCTTGGTTTGTGTTGAGAAGGTTATCTTCGCAGCCAGAAGGGGTCGAAAGAAGAAATTTCATTTATAGGAGAGGAAGAAAGCACAATAAAGCAAAGCCTCTGGGAAGATTACAACGCTGTGGGTTCCAGGAGTTGCTTTATGTGTGGATTTTTTTAAACTGTCCTTCCCACTTTCAGTTGGGCAAATGATTCTGCTATATTGAAAAGACGAAGCATTAAAATGAAATAATGTGCTTGTAATATTATGTGACTTTTAAAAATCTTACTCATCAAATGTAATTAATGTAATTTATTTTCCTTCAAGTTTGTGGCATAAAGAAGAGTGTGTCATGGAGGCACTGCTCTGTGGGTAACCTTGGCGGATTCTTCCATAGGCAGGAGAAGGTTTGTAGTGCTGCTGGTGCCTTTTGTTACCCTCACTGGATTCCAGCCTGTCTAGCTAAGGTCACCCGTTTAGTCTGTGTGTTGTGCTCCTTGATGCTGGAAAGACAAATCCCTTCCAATGCCTTGAATCTACACTAAACTTTGTGGCACGGCTGTAAAAGCTGGGGAAGCAGGGTTGGTTAGTTCCAGTGTGAGCAATGGTTATGTTCCCTTTCCTTTCACACCCCCGTGTGATGGCTGATTCTGCTGTAGTAGCATGTACAAAATGATTTCTTTTGGTTTCTTATTTCTTGATTATTTTTTCCTGCTGATTTAATGATCTGAAAGGGAATTACTAAAGGACAAACCTCTCCCCCACAAGAGTTCTCTGTCCTAACATAAGTTTACAGAAGAATCTACTAGCAAAATCTCAGCTCTACTCTGTGGGGCCACAAGGAACTCAGATCAGATGATGGCCTTTGTGATCCTTAAGTGACCATAAAACATCAAAATCCTGAATTCCCCAGACTAATTTGCAAATGGACATATTTGAACTGCACATTAGCAAGCTAATGCTCATTTGACTTTTTTTTTTTCACTCATGGTGACGTTTCCTCCAAAGGAGAAATGCTGCAGGTAGAAAAGGGAATTGATTACTCTACATTTGTTTGTATTTTTTTCCTGTCTCAGGTCTCAAGCCTGAACCCAAACATAACATTAAATGGATACATATAGATCAGGGTACATTTGCCTTTCCCTTTTATTGCTGCTTTGTAAAACATGCTGGGATATTTGTGTCAGGGAGCAAAGCTGGAGTTGTGGTGGTGGAGAAGGAAATGTTTGGCTCAGCTCCAAAGTTCACAACTTTTTTTGTATGTACAGTTCCAGAATCAGCATTTGCCTGGGAAATACTTTCCCATCCCACCCTAAGCTTCCGCTCACTTTTCCTATGGTTGAATTTGCAGTGTCAATTTTTTTTAATCAAAAAATAAATGGCCAGCTAACAGTAAGTAGGAAATTATCCTTGAATTCTTATATTTTGTGACAGAACTTGTATTGCATGCACAATAACCCATGAGAGCAGTGCCTGGGCCAATTCAAGGAATGTCTATGAGTTGTTATGGGGTTAGAAGGCATACTGTGTCCAAAAATACTGCAATAAATTTCTTACATGTACTTGATGGCCCCCAGTAACATAAATTTCTAAAGATACCAGAATATTTTAAGAAATATGTAGTTTTCTCTGTTTTATAGACAAAACACATAGTAACCTTTTCCTACAGAAACCAAGAAAATATAATTAGGGGTTGTTGCTTTTCTGTGTGGCCACTTCAGCCTTCAAGGGACTGTGTTCTTGTGATGGAGAAAAGGTATGAGATGGTGTGATTCCTTGAGTGTTGCTCCCTGGGTGAAGTTAAATGGTGTAGTTGTGGCTGGTCCTTGTGGCTTTGGATAAGAGGCAAGGAGGACAAAAAAATCAAGTTTGTGATGGAAATTTCATGAAAAAAAGGTCAAATGCTCCTTCTCTCCCAAGAGAGTTGCAAGAACGTCAGTGTGAGGTCTCTTGTGGTTTTTTTTCTTTAAGAAAATATTTACTGCTTCTTTTCTACATTCCTTACACAGTCTAAACAACATTGAAGCCAAGGAGAGCTGGGTCTGGATGATAAACTTATTTAGGTCTTTTAGAGTTGGGTTGTGAAATTGCTGATATAAAAACTTTTTCTTTATTTTTATTTTTTTAAGCCATTCACTTAGAGTGCACTTAAACTGAGGCAATTTTCTCATCGTCTTTAAAATTGCTCATGTTAAAATCATTCCACACTCAAGGATAGCTGTATTCATTGGGGGTTGTGGACATGCACCCTCTTTCTCTTCCCCTTTGTGCCAGATAAGAGGTCTTGCTGCCCTCAGTTCTGGGTGTTTGCTGCTTGTCACAGTCTCCCTGGCCAGACACCATCCTCTCACCTGCCCGCCCAGCCAGGTCAGCCAGAGGTGCTGCTCCCTGAATGTCTGCCTGTTCACTTTGGTTGAAGCTGCTCTGGAGTGTTTGCCCTGGCACTGGGCAGGGAAGGGGACACTTGTAATTGAGGCCTGTGACAAGAAGCCAGTTGGCAGGCACTAACCTTTTCCCCTGGCACAGCTGTTTGTGGAGCGCCCATCTGCTCAGGAGCGTGGAAAAGCTGCCTGGATCAATGTAAATCACTTAAACCTCGACTCATGGTCGTGTTACCAGCAAGGTGCCACTCCTCTAAATGCCATGATTAATAGCCAGACTCTGGGGGGATATTTTGCCCATGAGTGCCTACAGCAAACTGATTATAGAAGAAATCAGAAAATTGAAAGGAGAATTGGGGAAATGTTCTGCTAATGCAGACTTAACAATTTGAGAAATTGCTCAAACAACTGATTTTTAGCATTTGTTAATGCCTTCCAGCATTGCAGCATTGCTGTCTCAGGCAGGTTGCTCTGTAGGGGTCAAAAAATCGATGTCCTGAATGCTCCATGTCTCCCACTGTGGCAGTGGGTAGAACAGGGTCATGCATGTGTGGGACAGTGCAAGAGGATGAGGCAGCTCCTGGGGAGGAAGGCTGTGAGATGGGTTACGCAGGAAGGTGCTGCACAGACCCCCCAGCCTGGCTGAATAAAGTAGATTGCCTTTAGAAACCCTGCCAGAAAAAACTGTGCCAGAAAAGCAGGGGTCACACATGGCTGCTCAGGCCATCCCTCTCATTACTGGGTCATTATGTTGTTCCTTTTCCAGGCTGGGGCAGAGATATACCACAATATCCCAGGAGTGTTTTGGTTTTGCCTAGCTTTAAATATGCTGGGATGTAATGCCCATTATACATGCTGTCTGTTGCAGCTGTAGCCTGACCCCGTGTTCTCAGTATTCACCTTGCATTTCAGAGGTTTGCTGGTAAAGTGATGCCTGCAAACCCAGTGGTGAAGATTTATGTCAGAAATCTGATAATGGATTCAAAAAGATCCTGTAATGGAATAAACCGTATTGACAGAATGACTTATTTCCCCTTTTATGATTACATTTTTATTACCTTTTTTTTTTTTTTTATAGCATAACTGTGGGGGAAGAAACAAAATTATATCCTATATGACATAGCAATATCAGCAACAATCCTGCCATAAGAAAAAATAAATCTGTACCATTTATTTTAGAGGTCAAGAACAGTCCAAAGTTCCTTTTCTTTCAACTTGCTAGATGCTGCCTAAACGTTAGGCTGCCTTTGGTCTGCAGCAGACCCAGAGCACCCATGCAGACACACCAAGCTGGACCTCATGGCTCACATTAGGTGTATGAGCTTGGCCATGGTAACCTGATTATGTCTGGAGATTCAGGCTGAGGGCTGAGGATTGCATAGGTGAGGATGCCTGGGGAAGGTGGTACTGCTACCTGCGAGCCCTTCTGCTCCCTTTGCTCATCAATCAAATCCTGGGCTGCCTCAGCTCGCAGACATAGTTTCAAGGCAATACAGGACTGGTGATCCTTGTCTGAACACACTGTGCTCGGGGCTGTGGCTGCTCAGATGCAGCCTGATGAGCAGCTCAGGTACACAGGGGTGCAGGAGAGAGGAGGTGGGCTGGAGGAAGCACACCAGCTCAGCCCTCCCACCCATCCATCAAAGCCATGAGCCATGAAGTGTTTTTCAGGAAATAGATGTGACAGCTCTGCTGCTTCAAGGACGCTTCTGGTGTCACAAATGCTGTGGCTAAACCAGGAAATCATTCAGTATGTACTCGAGATCAAAGATATTTGAGTGTGGTTCTTCTAAGGTGATGTGTACAGCAGTATAAAGTAAAGTCATTTTGCACATATTTCATTGAGTCTGACTCTCCCAACCTGTTGCATTTCAGAATATCTGAGGGCTCGATGTCCCACCAAAATACAGCAGGTGGCTGTGCTGACTGAAAGAGTAGTTTGGGGTATAGATAGCAAAACTGCCTATAGATGAAGCTGTTTGCAATACAGAAATCTGAGGTCTTCTGACACAAGAGGTTCCTTGTTTCTTTAGCTGGATGAACTCCTAGCTCTGGTTTTGACCATTCAGGGGATTGAACAAGTTCGATACAAAACTTTAAAGTTTAGCCAAACTTGCTGGTTTTAAGTGATTTAAGTCATGTTAATTGGGTGAGGTTGCTGGTTTCTTGTATTGTGCCAGCAGCAAAGAACTTTTGATAAAACATCTCCTGCTACCATTTATTTCTGGAGATGATTTTCAAGGCTAGTGGTGATGTTTGTTAAGATGGACATCACTTTGCTTACAAAGAATTTTCCAAGTCTGAGATGAGGCATAAATCTGCTTATTTTGTTTAGTCTGACCTGACCTTCTGCAATATAATGGAAGAAGAGGGAGACCTTATTTTTTTTTATTGCTTAGGAGTCATGATATCTTGTTACAATGTATGGAAAAGTAGAGTTCCTTTAAATGTCATTGTTTTATCAAGACTAACAGTAGCATGACTATTTAGTACTGGATTTTACTGCATGGGAAAAAATAAAGTATGCTGTATTTAGCATTTTTCCAAACCTAATAAGGTGTACCTTATAGGATCTGTCCAAAACCACTCCAGGAGTTAACTAGTGTGCTAAAGTTTAAACATTCCTTGAATGGTCATCCTAGTTGATCTCAAGTGGGCCATGCCACTTTGCTGCTTTTTAAATCTGTGATTTAAACCTGCCTGCTTCCAATATATTCCTCTTTCTTATTTTTAGCAATTCATCAAAATGAAGAAAACAGCAGTCAAGAAATAAGAGGACTGGAAGATCTCAAGGATACCTCTGATGCACAGGTACATGTGTAAAATTAATGGAGTCTTGGGAATGTTTCCAGACCTACAAGCTGAAGAACTGCTTTCAATAGCTCTGGGAAATGGATTTTCCTCGATGTTCTGTGCAGGGAGCATGTAGGAGGAAGCAAGACTGCTGAATCTCATCTTATGTGACTATTTAGAATAAGATTGATGATTATTCTGGGAATTAATCCCATGATGTTGCAATTGGACAGCATTCTTCAGCTATCTTTCTGCTCCTTTTAGATAATACACATAGCATATACCAGATGTGAAAGTAAAATGAGATGTGTTTTAGGAGGCAAGGGCATATGACATTTTGATTGAATTTTAATCGCTGTAAGTAGACATGCAATGAAATAGGGATACTTATTAGTCACTCAAGTGCAAGCAGCAACCTTCTTCTTTTTTTCCCTAACTGCCCTCATTTACAACCAAAGCACACTTCTGGATATTGCTCAGAAGAAACTAAACTGCCTTTTAGAGTATTTTATTGTGGGATTGCTTACCCTTTTTAATTCTGCAAATCTTTTTAGATTAATCCGCAATTCATTCAATCATTCCATTCATGCGTTCAAGCTGTGCAAGTGTAACTGTATTGCTCATTGTACTGGTACTGATTATTGCTTTTAATTTAAAATTGATTTTTCCCAGTCTTGGCTGTTTTTTTCTCCTTCTATTTCTCTTGCAAATGTTATGTTCCCCACCAGTTGCCACCTTTTCTCCTTCCCCTATATGCAGCTTGCTGTTCCTGCCTCTGATTTATCTCCCTAACATCTTGCCAAACTAAAAAGTTGTGTGCAAGAAAGACAGGATTTATGCTGATGTCTGTGAGCAAGCCTAGCTGAAAGGGTACAAGCCATGTAGCCAAGAGTGCATTACAGAGATATAGGAAGGACCCAGAGGGAAACGCTGACCTCACTGCACAAAAAATTTGGATTTCTGTTTTTTCATTGGATTTTTTGCGGGGGAGGCGGGAGGGGAAGGATTTAATATATTCTCTGTTCTACTTAGTTGCTGTAGTTATTACAGTTTTTTGAAAATGTTTGTTCCCATTTGTGACATAGACAATGCACATGCAAAGCTCCTATGTAGCCAGCTAATAAGATTTTCCTGAAATAATTATAAAAGCCCATAAAAATTTATTATTGGGGTATTGATTCACCCAGATTTTAATTGACTGGAAACCAGCTTCTAAATTTTGAAAGACTATGAAACACATTTAAATTTGTACAATTATTAAATGAGCAGTTAACAAAAGCGTTCATGTGCTCTGCTTGGAGGAGAGCAGGAGTGTTATCAAAGCAGGGGTTGCTCCAGTTTGTTAACATCATAAAAATGACATCCAGTGAAGGCCAAATACAGCTTGTTTTAAGGAGTGAATGATTTTTTTCACTTTAGTGGGACTGTGCATATGACTGGAGCAAAGAAAGGCATCCTGTCTTTTGAGGCAGTGGCACATGGTTTTAAGTTTTTCAGGTTGATTAAATGTGAAGCCAGTAATAATTGCATTTTTTCACCAGCTACAGAAAGAGAGAGAGGTATGGTGAAAGAAAACCAAACCACCACAAACCTTCTGTCAATAGAATTGAAGGGTGTGGTGCCTGCTCTAAATACAGCTCTGTGGGAGAGAGGCTTGATTTACACTTGAGTTAGTTGACAAAACTGGTAGTGTGGAAAAAAATTGGCAAGGGGATTTTCAAAAGCAAACATGCTGTAAACAATGAAATTTATGTAAATAAAAGATCCCATCTTGTCTTCCTAGGGATGTGTTAATTCACCTCTGTGTCATTGCTAGGATGCTCATTTATGACCTATGCAGAGGGAATATTTTCCAATGCATATGCTGAAACAGAAAGTATGTTGTCAGCATCTTCCTCTTTCCACCCTCAGTAGTGACTAATTTGCTTTCATTTCCATTAAACATGTTAAAATTTCATTTCAAATGTTACATAAACACAATTACAGTAATTTTGAGCCATTAATGGTAGTAAAGCTTTACTATACGGTACGTTCTTTTATCATTCATTAAGGTAAAGCTAGTTAAACTGTGCAAATTTCTGATTTTCACCTTCACATGTTAGTAATTGTATCTGTTTTGGTCTACACAAATTAGAGGTCTAAGCACCAACAAGGGTTTTGGAGAATGTGTGCCTGCACAAAATGAAAATCAAAATTGTGCTTTGCAAGTAGGGTGACTTGCCTTTGCCCTTTTGTCTAACAGCTTCCAAAGTATTGCCTGAAAATTAAATTTGTATTAAGAAGTGAAAATGACCAGTAATTGGAGATGGTCAACATTTTCCTAACCAGGTTTTAGAAGCTGTCATCAATTAATTATTTAATTGACCTGGATGTTTTCTTACAAGTATTTAACAGAAGGATTTGTAGTGAAAAGTCAGTATAAGTGAGGAAACCAGAACTAAAAGTAAAGGATTCATAGTTTTTTCTTAATTATGAAAAAACAGGTTTAGCCTTTTGTGTTTCAAGTGCATTCTTTACTCCCTGAGCTAAACATGTGAAATTCATTTAATAATACCTTGGCCCTCCCAGAAATTTTTTATCCTCTGGAGACCCAATTAAATAAGATTTTTTTTTCATGTTCTCTGCAACACTTTAAATGAAAGAACTGTGACAGGAGGAGGGGACACGTTAAAATGTATATTTCTACTTGGTGGTTATTGTAGGTCATGGACTACCTTCTCTGGACACATGTCCTGGTTCCAGCCAGGACCGGGTTAGCTTTTGCAATAGCCAGGACCCAGAGGTTATTCTATACCATCTCACATCGTTGGTGGGGGCAGGGGAAGGGATTCTCTTCCACGCCGGGATATTGTGGAGGAGGGATTGGTTGGGTACTGTCTGTTGTTGAGGGGTTTCCATGTGAATCATTCCTTATATACCCTATATGTCATTATTATTGTTGCCCTTACTGTTTGTTTTCTTATCTCATTGCTGTTTTCAGTAAATTGTTCTTGTCTCAACCTGTGATCTTTACCTTTCGTGCCTCTAATTCTCCTCTTCAGCTACCCAAAGGAGGTGGGGGAGGAGAAGGGTGAGGGAGCAAGAGGTGCCTCATTTAGTCTCAGTGGAAGCCCTAAACTAGGGAGTGCCATTCCTGATCCAGGACTGCACAACAGGAAGGTGCAAAAAGTGCCTCCATAGTACTAAGAGCCCAGATCCAGAGAGAGTCAAAATCTTTATCATCCTGAAGTCCTAGTAGGTGATAACACTTTGGAGTTGTCCTTAGCCTACGTTACACTGATGTAATGAAGAACATTACACATTACTCTGCTAGAAGCATGCTGCAGCCTTGAAATAAGCAGGCTTGATTTAGTTGATGTCCCCAAGCACTCGAAGTGTTGGAAGTGCAGACATCAGGCCTCCCAAGTCTTAGGTTCCCAATTTTCTCCTCCTGGTGAAAAAGGAGGATATTAGGAAACAACTGATCTGACCATTTTTAAATGTCTACTGTAGAGTGAAAAAAAAAATCTCTTCCTAAATACCCCTTTTTCTCTATTGATTAAACAAATCTGGACAACTAGTTCACTGTATTCTTCCACATTTGATAAAATCAGTCTTGCTGCTGATCTGCAGGGGATAAGAGTGTGTCAGAACTGGTTTATAAACCAATGTCTTTGATTTAGAAGATAAGGCACTGAACTCATGGACTATGTAAGGAATTTGAGATTAAGCAATGTAATTCCTTAAATTCTCGGTGGATTCAAACCAGTGAGTAGGGAAAAACCTACCAAACCCAGCTTCCTTATGTAGGGAAGCTGGGTTCCTCAGGAGGCTGGGCTCAGGAGGAGCACAGGAAGGCACAGGCTGTATCTGAAATCCTTTACTTCACCAGAGCAGAAGTTTCTGATGCAGACTTGTGGGGAGACGTCTTCATCCCAACTGGAAGAATGTAGGCATGTACAAATTTCTTTCAATGCCTTGGGTAAAGATGACTCTGGATTTGGTCATGGAGCCCATTTTTTTCCATCAGCCTTCAAGAACTTATTCATTAAGTGAATTTGTTTTCTTCTTCAGCTGAAGAAATCTTAACTCCCACTTGTTGGTTGGAGAAACCAGCAAGCTGTAGGATGATTTGGGTGGGCACTCTCACACCTTCATCTGTCATGGACAGGAATTGCTCAAGGCCAAGGGATTGGACCTTGCAGGGTTAGTAAATCAGGGCATCCCTAATTTTTGGGCCTGACTCACAAGATGTGTTGTGAGTTCTGGAGTAGGTAGTGATTTATTTAAACTCAAGATGAACAGTAGAAGAAAAACTGTGAAGAAAGTTCACCAGAAAAATGTTTAGTTGCAGATTGCCTTTGAAGTCATATAGCCATATCATAGGTATGTCACATGATGGGGCCTCCCAAGGCATCTGCTGTTCCCATCAGGAAACATCTGGGCAAATAAAAGCTGTGTGGTATCGTCACCACAGGTCTCAGTTATGCAGAGGCTATATCCATAACCAAATCATGGACAGTGATATCAGCCACTGACTTTGCAAGGAGCAGTTTAGCCCATATCAGCTAACTTTGCAATGAGTCTCTACTGTGCCTGTGTGCAAGCACGAATCCATCTTTTTGTATGTATCTGTATGGCATTTTTAGAAAACAACCATTTTGACAAAACACTATCAGCATAGCTTGAATAACAGATTTAGCCAAAAAAAAGGAGATCTAGTTCTAACATAGCTTTTAAAGCAAATATAATTTCCTTCCCTAAACAAAATCAAGAGATATATATTTGTTATTTACGGAATAATAAATGTGGTACAACTGTCTTTTAACTCCTGAGTCTTGCATATGTGAAAAATGGTTGGAGTGGGAGCAGAGGGAGTTGTAGACTGTTATTTTTAGGAGTGCCTTGTGTTGCACTTCATTCTTTTTCCAGGGCTGTTCCTGGCTAACTTTCCCATGAGTTTTTAACCTCTTGCTCTTGTTCTCTTATGTAACAGGAAACAGGCTGACAGGAACAAATAAAACACAGCATATCTGATAGTTGCACTCAGAGGAGAGGTTGATTTAGTTAGCCCTGCCTTCTTTCCTCCAGAGCAGATGCATTTGGAGATTCAGATGTGCTTCTGTTCCTCTCCAGTTGTTTCCCGGGAAGCAGAGACTTGTTTGTGCTCAGCAAGTGGCACCGACGTACCGCAAATATGAGAAAACAAATGCATTTCTTTTAAGGTTGAAATTTGTGGTGGTGTCATGTCCTGGGATTGTGGATTTAAGTATCTGTTTGCTCTTTCTCCCACCCTTAAGGCAGGAGTTTTATGCAAGCTTCAGGGAAGAGATGACATTGGACGGATTGAGCTGGTCCAAAAGCTGGCGAGAGAGAACTGCCAGTTTTTGCAGGCGGACAGAAAAGCACTGGAGAAGGCAGAACAAGTAAGACATTTCTTATTTGGGTTTTTTGTTTCTTTCGGGTAGGGGAGGGAGATTTAGGTCACAAAACTGAAATAGCAAAGCTGATGGTCAGAATCCAGGGCACACATTAGTCATGGAGCTGTAGCTGCTCTCCTCTGGCATTTACATTTCTCTAAAGTGCGTTCAGGTCAATAATTGTCAACACACTTAAATTATTATGTTGTCATTAACTGTCAGATGCTGTTATTAATATCTTATATTAGGATATAGCAGATGATTTCAGGATGTTTTTTACCAAATTGTTGCGTTTTACAGTGTATTTAAATAATGTATAAGGCATATGAATGCTTCAAGTACTCTAAATTATCTTAAAATTACTGTGGGCATATTTGGATGCAAGTATTGGCTGAAACTTTTCAGAATGAATTAAAAAGCATGGTCTGGATAGGAAATTCAGCAGTTTGTGTTTTTTTCTTTTAAATTGTGTTTTCAATCAGAAGTTACACTGAAGAAAGAAGTGTTCTGTTTAATGCTTCTGAAAGCACTTATTCAGATGTTAATAACTGGACTGAAAATTCACAGAAACTTGACTGCTTTGCTTATAGCACAATGTCTCCTAATTTTGTTCTCCTAGTAAAGATTTCTATTCTGATTGCATATTCATCTAAAGGTGCAGAGGATAATAACTGCAAGAAACAACAAAAAACCCACCTAGTCTTCATGTCTCTTGCCATTATGTATATGCAATTTATTCCATTTTCTGCTCACTGGACAGTAGAAAAAAGACTTGTACTTTAGAAAATAAATACTTTTCAGCTCATCTGCAAGTTCATTCCTGCTGAAATAAGGCTGTACAGAGGAAAAGAGAATGATGAAGTGTTTTTTCAGAGCTTCATGATGTTCTGTTCGGCAGCGTAGAGGGTCTGGTCTGGTGTAGTTGTGTAATTGTATCAGTACGTGTGCAGAAGGGAGGAGGGCAATTAGCTAGGCTAATTACCCAAGATTAAATTGTTTCAGCTGATCCTCTAGCAATGGATGTCTGGGAGAATGTCTATATATCTTTAAACTGTATCCACAAAACACAATTAAAAGTTGAGGTGCTCAAGCAAAGAAGATTTTAAACCGGGGCAGATTTCTATTGTGTTTCAGGATTTGGAATCAAGATTACAGATATGTGGGCATAGATGAGAGGGGGATGTTGGGACTGCTCAAAAAATTCAGTGGATATTTTTGCTGCTACTCTGGTCATTGCAAAGGGTGCTGTGGAGTCAGCTGCAGCTCTGTAGCTGCACAGATTACAGTACAGTTCCAAAAATGGAAAGGAAAGCAGCACTGAGCTTTTCTATTCCTTTTGAAAAGTATGGTACTTAGGAGTTGCTGCTATTTAGGAGATGAGTCTTCAGTTTAGCAGGAGCTCAAGCAATTTGCTTATACCCCTCCTGAGCAGTATAAAAGTAGTTACTGCTCTCAGACAAGGATATGCCTTTAGACCTTTAGGACACACTTTTAGAGGTGACAGCAAAGAGAAATGTTGCCTGAGAGACTGCAGAAGCCCAGGTCATTCCTCATGTGCCCTTTTTTCTGGGTGGGGAATGTCCTACAGCTAGTGCTGGCAATAATATATCATGGTGTGCTTCTTCCTCCTGTTGTGCACTCTGCTGATTGTTGTAGGGTGGGTCCAGGCAGCCCATGCCCAGATATAAGAGAGACCTAAAGTCCTCATTGTGGGTGTGTCTGGTAAGCCCCCAGGTACACTACTGACTTCATTAGTAGGTACACTACTGACTTCATTAGGAATAGTCACCAAGAAGGCACCCTGAACATGGGCAAGGTTTGTCATAGCTTCTCAGTTTAGCTGACTCAGGTAACTAACTTTCACTGGAAAAAACGCACACATTGCCATGGCAGGGCAGTGGGTTGCATATGTTCAGGAAGCCATGAACTTCCATCCCTTCCTCTCCCTCCCTTCCTCCCTGTGCTCTGAGAGCTGATCTGGTGCACGTGCAGGTGAGAGGATTTGACTGGCTGGGCAGGGTTCACTGCTCCAGGCAGATATCCCCCCTCTTCTCCAAGGAGAAAAGCAGCAGGCTGAATTGTAGTGTGTAAATTGTAATGGATACTGCTTGGATCCAGGATTTCAGCCCTTCCCATCTCATCCTGCTGCTACAAAAGTGATGGCAGATTCATTGGCATTGGCTTACTCTCCAGTCCCTTGGGCTCACTGCAAATGTTCGAGGAACAGCATGTTCAGGGTGTGGTATCCTTATTATGTGTAACATGCCCTTCTTCCTTTTTTTTTGTTTTTAAAAGCATAGCTTATTCTAAACTCTGTTCTTTGCAATACAGGGTGATGGGTACCCAGTGCAGGAGTAAAATGGAGATGCTCTGTGTATTTTCCACAGGACCTTTGTTTCTCAGCAAGTATCCCTGCACTAAAGCTTTCACCAGCTTTCCCTCCTGGGGAGCTCAAACTGGGCTTTCTTGGATGATCTGCCTTCCTCAAAGGAATGGCATGCAGTCTGTAAATGAGAGGCCTGAACACCCTGCCAGGCTGTTCTCCCTGCCCTTGGAGAGCCTGCTATCCAGGCTGGCCTTCTGGCAGCCCAGCTGAAAGCAGAAATGCTGCTGGCTTGCAGGGCTATGTGTTTATCAGCCTGGCCCAGTGTCACTGGTAAAAGCTAGGGGCTTTATAACCTGCCTGGAAGTTAAGCTGCCCTTGGTAAATTTTGCCTGAAGCAGAGTTCTCGTCTAGTTTGTTCTCCTCTAGGAATATGAAAAAAACCCCAAAATCCCAACTTGAACATGGAGTTAGAATTGTGTATGTGCAGAATTCCTCTCTATATGTACCTTGTCCCAGGCATGTGATGGGAAATGGAGTTGTGGCTCCTCTGGTGTTATACCTACCATGTTTCTAAAGCAGGTCTCTTCAGATTAGTACAGCCTCACATGGGTTTCCAGCATTAACAGCAAGTATAAATGTATTATAATAGAGCTCTGACGATTCCTGTGCTTTCCTGTAAAGAAGAAAGGGTTCTCAGCCTAATTGAAGAATTTGGTACTAATTTGGTAGCTCAATAACTCTTTCCTGTACAGTGAATGAGGTGTGGAGTGTGAGCAAGACTGGTTGACTAGGAGAACTGGTAAACTCTCCTGTCATTCAAATAAATAGTCACCATCTTCATATGAGTTTGAGTACAGAAGTTAATGACCCATGTAAAGAAGATAGATGACACGTGGATGCACAAGAGGTTTTTTGGCAGGTAAAGTTCCTAAAGGTGTTCTTTGAAGTGTGGTGTTAGGAGTTTGTGGTCCACAAGGAACAGGTGAAGCATGGACTGGTTTGGGTTGCTAGTTCAGGAGATGAAATATAATTATTTTTTCTCAGAAAAAGCAGATGGTCGGGAAGAGGGAATGTAAGTGACAGCTGGCTGGCTCACTGGAAGAAAGCTTGGTTTGGAACTAGTAGGTGAGAGAAGGGATTCCTTTAGTGTGGCTGAGTTCTGGAGGGTGTAAAATTGGGTGTATATCTGTAAGATGATTTGTACAAAATCAGAAAGTCCATACTGCTTTTTTTTTTAGTTTTCTGGTATGCTATCATTTCGCATTTATGATCTGAATGAAAAAAGATTTTTGAATAACTCATACTTTAAAAAGTTCTGTGCTCAGTTTCTGTTATATGTGAGCTGCTAAATTGGTTTTGACACTGGAAGCTGACAGTGACCAGGTTAGATTGGTATATTGCAACTGGTGTTCCATGGTAGCACACAGTGCCAACTTCTTCTCTGGTAAATGTAGTGTTTGAAAAGTGCTTTAACCATAATGGTGCTCACAGATATGTAGAGAAAAACAGAAACTAATGGTGATTTTTTTTCTCCACTCCCTCTTCCTAATGTGTTGGAATAAAGTGCTTAATGAAGGCACTGAACCTACTGTATGTGTTAGGTTCCCTAAAACTTCAGCTTTGCTAATGAGTAGAAAGTAAATAGAACTAAATAAGCTTCTAAATAAGCAGATAAGCTTTTTCTCTGTGCTTTTGCATTCCTACAATGTACTGATAAATAAATAAAATGAAATTATTGTCTAAAACACACAGAAATTATTTTAATATCAAATGTGGGGTAGTGTAAAAAAGCCATGCAAGCTTGCAGTTCTAATTTTATCATTACTTGCAAATCATACTCATAAGCCTAGGGAAATGCGAAACTGGATATTTGTATTTTTATGTAATTTAAATATTTCATTTCCTTAAAAAAATTGCTTTGACAGAAAATAGATGAAAAATCTGTATTGAAATATTTAGTTATTGAGCAAACCTGCTTTTTGGAGAGGTTTGCTTACTATTAGCATTAATTATAATATAGAAAGCAAGCTGTGTGTGTAAAGCCACTTGAAGTCATTTATCATGGCTTTTTTTCCCCTCCAGCATACATTTGGGATGCATTCAAGACGTATTTGCACTAAACCATAGTTTTTGAAATTCCTTTTAGTCAACTATAACTCGAATAATGCCTTTGTAATAGATGTGAAAGTGTGCTGTACAGTATTTCCAGTTATCATTTCAATGAAGTGTTGCACTCATTAAGAAAATGTCTGCTTATAGCATCATTGTTTAAATAAAATTGTAAAAGGGTTTTTCACCTCAGCAAATGGAGAGAATATTCTTTAGATTATAGTATCATTTTCATAGTCAGATCAACTGAATAAGATGTTCACAAACTGACAGTAATGTTCCAACAAAGTTCTTACAGTACTTTGCTGCATCAGGAGGAAGGGGAACATTTCCTAAATCCACCCTGAAATCCCTTTTTAGATTAATGTATATATTAGTTAGAATTACCTGCTGTTTAAAAGAATATAAGTACTACAGCTTGGGTGTATTGATTCTGTGACTTAATTCAAGATGAAAGATATATATTGTATGAGGCAGGTATGTTTTCAGAAGGACAACAGATACTGAAGAACAGTTCTGTTAATTTGCTGGGTAGTAACTTTTGTAATCAGTGGTCTCATTAGAAAGACAGACGATTTGCTCATTGAAGCAGGTTAGTGGTTGAGCTGAAGCTGTTAAAAGGCTTACAAGAGAAGATTAATGATTTAGAGCCTTGGGTTGTATAGATTACTCATGACTAAGGAATTTCATAAGGAAATTCCAGCCGTGACACACCGGGGGTATTTTTAGGGTGCCCAGCTGGACACCTGCAAGGAGACAAGAAAGAATGTCAGGACATGTCCAGAGCTGCAGTTTTGGTTAGCTTGACAAAGCTGTGGCATTGGGCTGATGTACTGCTGGATTGATGGTCAGTAATCAAGGATGGAAAAATATCGTTTAAAACATTGACATCAAGTGATGCCTGAATACAGTCAGTGACGGAAATCTGTGTGTTACTTTCTAAAAACATCATCACTTTTGTTGTATCTGCTCTGTTTGGGACAGATCTATTGGGTAGCTTGTAGATTTACTGCTTTTGACTCTTGGGCTGCTCTGCATCCCTTGCAGAGCTGTGGGTCAAGTGGTCATAACAACTATAACACAGCTTGGCAAAAAACTTACATGGCTTGAATCGCTATGAGGTGGTACAGATGTCTAAAGTCATCTAAACAGAATGGACTTGGCATGTCAGCACAGGAGTTTGCTGTTTCTCTTTATACCTCTTGGACCTGCCAGCACTAGCAGAGAGAACTGTACCAGGGTAAGATGATAGTTTGCAATTTTGATTTAGTCTTCAATTACAAGCCAAGAAAAAATGAATCTATCAATGAGATTGTCAGTATATACCTCCTCGTTGAGCAAGAATAAGTAATTAAGAGTTAGGTACATGTTTGCTGTGGAGGTAACTTGAAGTTCATGTCTCTGGTCTGAATCAGGGGAAACAGGGAGTGGAATCTAGTTCTGTCATGTTCTGGAGAGAATGTCCTATTCCAGATGCTTGATTTTTCATCTGCTGGAATGAATGCATAGCCCCAGGTGATCACCTGTTTTTCATAAGCCAACCTCTTTATCTGCTGAGAAGAAAGGTTTCTGCAGGTCCTAGGCTTTTTCTTTCTTTCTTTCTTTCTTTTCTTTTTTTTTTTTCTTTTTTTCCTTTTTTTTTGTTTTGTTTTGTTTTGTTTTCTTTTCTGCATGGGCACCTTTTGTTTTCTTTTCTGCATGGGCACCTTTTTGAAATGGAAGTTTGCCAGAGATAAGGATCCTCCTGTTCAGATGTAGGACTGGGACCATCTGCATGCTTCTTTCAGTCTTTTGCAGCACTTTAAAAATAATTATAGAATTATTTTTATTTACTACGTACTTTTAAGAGGACGTCCCATTCCTTTTGTTGAGTCAATTTAATGTGGCCAGAATTTTGGAGGAGAATATCCTCATGCCAGGAGTGCAAAAGAATGGTGAAATTATGTGATCTTTCTCCTTATAAAAAAAAGCACTTGAGTCATGCTTGTGCTCCCATGATATACTGTGAGCATAATATAGGAACACATTGAATAGAAACCTCACTATTTTCCTTTAAGTCAAGTTACATATTCCCACAATACTTTCTTTCCTCCAGATGCTCATCCTAGTGTTTAAAAGAAAAAAAAGCTTAATTTTCTCCTCTTTGATTTATTCTGTAACATTATACTACTTTGTATAGGAGGAAATTCCACATACACATTTTGCACACTGGGCTTTCTTTAGAGTGGAATGGTGACTCATTCTTGTGTTCAACAATGACTTAGGTCCTGAGCTGAAAGGAGTAAAAAGGGCACATGGTATTTAGCAGACTAAAACCTGGGAGACAGAACTTTAAATTTTTATTTTTGACTCCGTTGGTTATTTAATAAATAACCTTCTTCAAATCTCATCACTTTTCTGCACCTTTGTTTACCCAGGTATAAAATGAGGTCTTAAACATGTGGGACCTTGAAGGGTGCCGTAAAACTTGCGGTGGTTAATGAATGTTGAGGAATTGCTTTGGGATCCTTGAGACTTGGTTCAGGAATCCCAAGGAAGCTGGAAGTGGGTTGAAATGTTGATGGCCAGCGGGAGCTTTTTTAAAAATCCTGAGCATAGCTGAGGTGAGGCCAAACATTTGCAGTCCTTACGCAGCCTCTGGGTCCTCGGGCATCGCTTCAGGGGCTGTGCTGCCCCAAACGCTTGTCCCCAGCCCTGGGCCCAGCTAGAGCTGCTTTTTGAAGTGACACAGGGAATAATGAAGCTGAAAAATACAATGAATACACCTTCCTTGTGGGGTTATTTTCCAACCAGATTGGTTCCCTTCACCTTATGGGGACATGGATATGGGGCGAGAATGAGATATGGTGTCAGGGATGACCTGTGCTGGTGAGGGCTACTCTGCTGCTCCTGGTGAAACACAGCCATCCTCCTTAATTCCTCAAAGCCTTGTGACTTACCCAATCCAGAAACTGGACTGGGTCAAATGAAATGTCCTAGCAATTTTTTTGGTTGGCAGTATTCTAATCTAGATCCTGTGTTTCACCAAGTGGCTTCATGAAGGCACACACGCACACAGAAGGGGGTGAGTGATGAATGGAGGTCAACATCCAGGAGCAGGGAGAGGACAGGAGTGTTGTTTCTCATGGGCAGCAGGACTACACAGTTCTGGTGGTATCAAGACTGAAAGCACAGCTCTTTGGTCCTGCTTTTGCTCCATTTACTCACATGAAGAAGTAGAAAAACTCTCTGAGAGCTGCAATCTGCAGGTTATCACTGTCCCCTGCTTCTGTGTTTCTCTCCAGATTTTGAACCACTAACTGCTTGTGTTTCTAGACTGTCCAAAGGCTTACACAGAATTAATCTTATCATATCCTCCCTTTGGAGAAGTAGAAATTACCTGTTTATTAGTGCAAAGCATCTGCTCTTTTGTTTTCTGACATTAAATTGTCCCTCTCTCCATGTGATAAATACATTTGATGATATTCTGAATGTTCTTTTCTCCATTTTCCTGATTTATGACATCAGTAAATTCCCAGTTATGCTGATAATACAGTGGATGTATCCTGCCATCTACTTCTGTACAGTTACTACTACCTTTTTTCTGGGAACTCCAATAGGAATAACAAAGGTGTCTGGATCTCTCTGTTATGTTAGGGAATTTGTTACCTAAATTCAAGAAGATAAAAAAGAAAAGTTGGTAATGCTTTGAATATGTACCATGCAAATTTAGGTCAGAAATTTTAAGCAGTTTCTGAATTTCAGGAATAGTAATTTTGTCTTTCACCTTTCAGTGGTGCAGAACTTTTAAGTAATTCACGGATTTACCAGACTTTTCTGTTGGAATTTAAACCAATCAAGGACATCTCATTTTGGCTCATGGTCTAGACCTGGCTGAACAGAAATACCCAAGATAACTGGAAAACTTTTTGATAAGCTAGAAACTGATGGCTGTCTACCACAGCTTCCTCTTTGGAAATTGTCTGAGATTCTGTAGTCTGCCCAGAGATCAGAGTCATGTAAAAAGGATTAATGTAAAAAGAATCATGTAAAAAGTGCTTTAGGTATTCATTTTTTCTCTTTCTTTTTCTTCCTATCCTCCTGAATAACTTCAGGAAGAATGTTCCATTTCATTGTAGTGAAGATTTGGGCCAGTAACACAGAAGATACCTGTCAAGTGTCATTAAACAAGTGAACACATTTCTGCATGTCAAACCTTGCTTTGTTTAAAATAGAAACTACATTGGGGCAAATTCTGTAGTAATATCTGGAGTCTATGCTAAAGTCAGTGTGATTCCAGTGGCAGGATGCTCTGGAGTTGATAAGGCCTGTGTCAGGACTTCACTGGAATAAATGCTGACAGCATTTGTTGGCATCTGTTCCTGCAGGTGTGTTCTGGAGACCACCTGGAGCATGCCAGTGTGGAGACAGCCTTTCTCCTATGTTCAGCTGCCTCTCCTGGACCAGTCAGGCTATCTGCTCTGAGGACTTTTTGGAAAAAAAGTGGCAGCTGTAAAGTGGCTGTCTCTGCCTTCTTTGTTGAAACCACATACACAGCAGGAAAGTAAGAGCACTTTGACCTTGTATTTTTTGCAGGCTCCTTTTTCCCCCCCCAATATTTATTTTAATCATGAAACCTCTCTAAAATCTCCTCCCAAACCTGTCCTTTTGCTATGGCCATTCCATCACTCACTGTGCCTCCATTTTAAGGTTTAATTCAGCCCCTGCTGATGTTAATAGATATTTTTTTGTGAGAGCAGTATATAGCCTGTAGAGTCTAAAGCATTTGTCACACCGTAGCCATGGAAGGTGGTGGCATTTTGCAAGATGTGCTTGACACATGGCCACCTGTGGAGAACGCTGATTTGGTAGCAGTTAATACACCACTTGCATCCATTTTTCTTGGTTCTGTGTGGCAGCTCAAAGAGCAAAGGAATGAAAACCCAGGCGATTAGTGGTATTTTTGCTGACTATCTTCCTCTAAATCAAAGCAGGTATTCCCCTCTCCTTCCTCGATTAGTGTTCCTACTGCTGTGTGCAGCACCTCCTGTATTCTAATTCACAGCACATGAAAACGAGGTCTCAAGTGCATATGCACGGATTTCATTTTAACTACCCAGTGAAAAGTTTTAATTAGGTGTTTCATGTGGAAACATGAAACAGGGTTTGAAATTAGCAGTGACCTTGCGGCCTTCCTGGGATATATTTTTCTGATACTGTGTGGCAGGCAGTTCCCAGCTCTTTTTGTCACTGCCTGGAACGCGAGCATCCGAGCGGGGAAGGCTCTGACGTGTGGGAGCCGCAGCAGTTGCTGGTTGCAGGAAAAAGTACTTCAGCCTCTTTTGATGGCTTGTAAAATAATAGGATGACCTAACTCAGGAAGAGCATGAATAGTAGCTGGTAATTCCTTTAACAGCTTGCTGAAGATCAGATCTGAGATGGATTTCCAGGCTCTGAACAAGGGTAAGCCCTGAACAGGGGGTGACGCTGAGCTACACAGCCATGTTTGATCAAGGGAAGGGCCTACAGCTCACATGCCTTTGTTAGCTGCTGTGCATCAGCTCTGTCCCCTTCCAGCCTGTCTGATGCTGCTTCCTCACTTGGAGTGGCTGGACTGAGAGCACCATCCCTCATTTCACCTCCATTTTCCCTGGGAGGTGAGGGGAATAAACCTGTGTGTCATACCAGGAGCAGCATCCTACTTAGTCTGGTGCTAGGAGGAGCAAAAACAAGCTTTGCTCTTTTTGGCAGAGTAGAGGACAAGCACAGGATGCAAATGTGCATTACCTTTTTGGATTGGTTGCAATATCACAGTGTCTTTCCTCTTTTTAGAGGTACTAATATTTGTTCAATGAATACAGCATCAGTTTAGGCCTTTTTATAAAATACTTTTATATTGCAAATAGGGGATTATTCACCACAGGAATGTTTAAAACACATCTGTGGATACAAATACAACTGTTAAATCGATTTACTGTTTGTAATATATGCTGTTTGGCCATATTTAGCAAGTTAATAGAGACTGGATGTGGTCGGGGTCAGAGAAGACACTAATCAGAGCTGACTAAAGTGGCCACAATTTCAGTTCTCATATGCAAAGACTGGTTGTTCAGGCTGTGAGCTAAAAAACACATACATTCAGGCCTGGGCTTCCTTGTGTGAATGGCAAATAGCTGGGAATGTACTGGCACTCTGGCTTTGTCTCCTCAGGTGAGAAACCTGAATCTTTTTAGTGGAATCCACACATTAATTCAGTCTGTCTAAATAATCTCTCAGTCTCTACACAGTACCTGTACTGAGCTAATCATTGGGCCATATTGATTTCTTTTTAGCTTCTTGGATTTTGATGACCTTATGAAAAAGAAGCATGTGGCTTCTAAGCAGAGCTCCATCTGCAGTGAGTTCTTTACTCCTATTTCCCACAGAGACAGAAGTAAATTAAACTGGGTGGGATTTTCCTACCTGCTTTATCACTGACATCGCAAGTCTTTTCCAACAGAGTTTGAGCAGTGCCCAGTGCTGCACTGGGAAGCTGTCAAATCCTGCACATTGCAGATGATGGCCTCCTGCATCTGGGGTCTTTCTCAGGATTTCACCAAGGACATGGTGGAATTCTTCTCCACCAAGGAATTTGCAATATTTATGGTCCCCCAGTTCTCCTTCTGTAGAGACACCTGCCTATGTGTGCATGTGCTGTATATATTTATTCATTAAGCAGACTGCATACCTTGCAAAAAGCAAAGACAATCTCCTACAAAGACTACTTTCACACTGTAGAATGAACCAGTCATTTAAACACACAGTTTCAGTTGTTAACATAAAGAAGATGCTTTCTTCTGGTGACCCATCTGTTCTGACAGTCCTCTCCTTCTCATCCTCTTTTCAGATTGCATTGGGTTTTTGTCTAGAAGATTCTGAAAAGTTTCAACTTCTTTTTCAGTTCTTCAGATTAAAACCTGAGTCTTGGTCATCAGAAGGGGTGTTTGAGTAGTTAGGGTGGCTGAGAGATACTATAGATAGGTTGAAGCAGAACTCTTTTTTAAGTCTGAACACCTGGACCACCTGAGACTTGCTTGTGGTGGCAGATTTTTAATGTGAGACATTCAAATCAGATACTTTCTTAAAAATGGCCTCTATAAACTCTTGGTTTTTTCAGAGTGCGAGCTATAGCTTTCATTTCCAAGGACCCCTAAAAATGTGCCTCTCTTACTTCGTTTTAAACTCTTCCTTGTAGGAATGTATGTAGGAACTGGGGGAACGTGTTCCAATTTTCCAGCAGAGCTGTGGGTACGTGTGCTGGTTTGTGTGGGATCCGCAGAGCTGCTCTGCTCTTGCGCTGGGTGCCCGTATGCTCCCTGTAACTCGTCTGTTCTCACTCTCCCACCCCCAGCTGTCACACAGACACACACATATGTATATGTGCAGTTATGACTGTCTCTTCCCTGGAGCAAAGCTTAGTTTTTTACTCAGTAGGCAAAAAGGCTACAGTTTCACCACACCACTGTCCTTTGCAGCTGCTGTAGCAATGCTCTCCAGTTCTGTCTAATATTTTTACTGGTTAATCAATTGACACGTTTTCATTGCAGTGACATGTAAATAGTAAATATTTGCATTAGACAAAAGCTATACAGTAAATCGTGCAATAACTGTTGTTTTAAAATGCTATTAGTTTTTAATCTGTGTGATGTTCAATATGTATTAAGGATGCTCTAAGAATAAAACAGTAAAACAAATAGCAATTTTCTCATTTAAATATGGTAGAAATTCACATCTTACCTGCAGTAAGAAGAAACAAAAATTCAGCATTCCAGCAGAACTATCAAAAATCTGTAAAATTGCTTGACCATTATCTTGTCAAAATTAGCTGTAAAATCATAGGCATTTGCAATCTTCCTTGTAATTCATTAATGCTGCAGTTTCTGGTATTCCAGTGCTCTCATGCGTGGAGAAGATCTGCGTCAAATAGTTGGATGCCCAGCCTGCTTGAAAAAACTCCTATTGATTAAGGTCTAATAATACATCCCATCCAGAGGTGCTTCATTTGGGCAATTTTGTGAACGCAGCAGAACATGCAATGCCAATATGTCCTTCATCACCTTTGCTTTTGTAAGAAATAATTTGTTCCAATTATTTTACTTTTTTTTTTTTCCCATGCACAGGTTAAGTGCTTGCTACAGCAAAACTTCTTCACTTTCCTACCTTAGACAATACATTTAATGAACTTTATCTGTATTGCCTTGTTAAGGGGTAGGAGCTAGGAACTACCTCTAAATAGACTAGAGCTTTTATGGAAATGAAAGCACCAAAGAGTTGCTTCATCATGGGAAATCACTGCCAAATTTCGTGTGAGCTCTTGCTCTCCTGGCAGACACAATGTAGAGAAATATTTTCATTTTTAGTATCTTGACATTCAACTTTTTTGACTTCTAATGCTTTACCACTTTTTAGTATATGAATATTTTCCATTAAATTGTGTTGTAATGAATTTGCTTATATTGAAATAACAATTGAGGTAATATAGAGATATAGATAATTAGAAACTTAGATCATGCTGTACAGAAGCATTTTAATAAGATAAATGAAAACCTGCATTTTATTTTTAGCATAGTCTAATAGTTAATAAGCTAAAGCTTAAAATCTGATGAATTGGCAATGATTTTGTGATTTGATATTCAGAAAGAATGTGTCCTGAATACCAAATGAATTAAAGTTACTGTGGAATATCATTGCTGCATTTTTTACTTTGACCTTGAGAACTGGGTTGGTTTAGTGTTTTTACACTGCTAACCTTGAAACACAGTAATTGGAAAAACAGTGCTGAAGGTTAGCAGTGCTTTTTCTTGAGTTATCATAGGGGAATGGTTTGAAGTTTATGGGGGTGGAGAGAAATTGCCTTCAAGATCTTCAAATAGCCTGAAAGTTTTGGTGATGACAGCACTTTAACTTATCGTTATCCTAAAAATGTCCTTCTGAGCCAGGGAAGCCTTACATAGCTAAAAGGAAAAGTGACTGCAGAAAGGAGTTTAAGTAATGTCAGGAGGATGGGCATGCCCAGGAAGCTGCTAAGAAATCTTTTCTGAAGCTGCAGAAATATAGCCTCCTGCACTGTGGATGTGAGCCCTCACAAAATATCCTTGGTGCAGCCTTGTTTTAGTAGGTCAGGTGAGTAGCTATGTGTAGAGATCATACTTCCCATGTCAAGTAAATGCTCATGAGCCCAAGTCTCATCCCCCTCTTTGCTGGTTGCTAGCAGGCAGCCAATGCACCAGGACAGATGAAGGGTAGGTGAAGAAAGAGGCTTTGCACAGGGAGGGTTTTGTCTGGAATGAACAGAGGTATAAGACAGAAACAACAGGCTTGTGTTTTCATTTTTTGTCTTTACTGAATGGATAGTTACACTGTAAACTGCACATTCATTACTTACACTGGAAAAAAAATCCTAACATATTTCAGGAGCATAAGATAGTGATCACTTGGATTTTAGGGGCGCAGAAAAAAGTGTAAGCAACTTCTGCTTAGGGTCATCTGAAAATATAATTAATTTTGTTAAAAATGTAACAGAAACCTAATGTTTTAGATAGGATTTTAGACTTTGTCTTTCCCCTACCCCCATGCCCTCCACTGTGGTCTCTGTTTCTGATTGCCTCCAATGCATGTGTTAAAATTCAAGGCATCCATAAGGCACATGTCCTCCTGACCTAGTGCTGTAGTTATGATGATGCATAAAATAAATCATTGCAATTACTGAGGCAGTCTCAAGTGCTTAGTAACTCATGCAATTGCTTCTTGAAACATGACTGCACTGAAGAAAGGATCATTAGTTATTTCCCTGGAGTACTTGGATATTGTAACCCTCTCCACAGGGTTCTCTTAGGGAGTTAAGACCTGGTCATCTGTCCATACATCTCATTTTATGTTTCTGCTACTCAAATGCTCTGTGATAGATGGTGAATTCCAGACTGTGTGTCTTCTTCACCCGCAGCATCTCCTTATCTAACAAAGTTCAGGTCAAATAGCGAATGGCCAACCATGTGGGAAGGAAGAACCCAGCAATGACAAAGTAAACATGTTTAAGAAGTAATTTCTGGAAGGACTTATGAGAGAAGGTGGATTTATGAGATTTATGACATAAAAATAATTTCCTGAGCAGGGAGAAAGAAGTTGGTTAGATGAGATCTTACGATTATACATGATAAGGATGTAGCTGTAGAAAGCTATATAAATTGTTTGAAGCTATGATGGTCAGGAAGGAATCAAAGCTAGAAATGGGGGAAGGGAAGCCAGGATCAGAGATATGTGAGTGTTTCAGTATTCCTTGGGTGGCATAATAGGTGTTGGCAGTGTCTAAGTAGTCTGTAGTATGTAGTCTGAAAGTAATGGGATGTGATGAGAGAAGAAGAATGGGATCAGAAGATATGTCAGCGGAAAATTGCAGCCCACAGTGAAGCCTTTGTTGGCTGAAGAAATCACTGTGTATACAGTATGATATCAGGAGCTGATAAGTGGCATCATGGAGTGTCACTCTCTCCCTGTAGGTAACACCAGCTTGCTCAGGAGGAGATACTTCAAGGAAGGAGAAGGGGAGTGACCCAAGAGAGATTGTTTGGGAACCTGGTGTCCATGCTGCTCCTCATGGTGAATTTAACAGACGAGAGAAGGAGCCTTATGTAGGCATGATAGTGGCTGAAGAAGAGCTAGAGAAGGGCAGCAGGGAAGTACAGTGAAAGCCCAGTGGCTGATGGATGGGCTAAGACTTTATGGATGGGACTGTCAGTAGAGCAGCATGGTTTGAGGGGTTGTTCTGAAGACAGCTGTCCCCTACCATGTGGAGAAGGAAAGGCTCTGTCAGGCAGAACTGGTATGTTAGGTGCTGATAATATCAGAGCCCAGAAAAACGTGCAGCAGCCTGGCTAAGGGTAGATCAGATGTCCTTGTTTTGGAGGCGGCAACATCCCTCAGTCCTTACCAAGGTGAATATTATTCTGCAGAAGGGTGGAGCAGATGGCTGGAGGCAGCAGCAGCTCCAGCTCCAGTGCGATGTGCTGCTGCGTGTCTGGCAGTCTCCATGCTGGCAGCAAGGCTTTTCTTTCCAGTGCTGCTGTGAATGGTCCTCTGGTGCAGGGGGTACAACATGAGTTTGAGGTACCCTGTCATTGCAAGGTTTCGTGCTCTTGACTGAGGCAAATCCCAGCAAAACATTCAATATTTGATCTTTTTTTCCAGTATTTCTTCCTATTCTAATGATAGAGCTGGTTAAATCGCCCCACACGAAAATAACACTTTGGATTACCTCTGTCAAGTTTTTGCAGAAGAGGCAGTGAAATCTGGATTATGCCACAGTTCTGCACGTGCTCCTCCACAGAAGAACCATTCCCTGCGGAGGAGGTCACACAAAGAGGCAGATGAGTGTTTACTCAAGATGCCTTGCATCTGCCTTGCAGATACAATGTGATTTACTAGTTGCCATGGTAACAGTGCTTTTTTCATTCCATAACTTGAATAAATGTTGAGGTTGCCCTTGGTATAACTAACTTAGCTCCCTTCTAAAGTTGGGCACGATTGTATTATCTAAAGAAAGCAGAGAGGAGACTCCCAACATTCCTACTGAAATTAATTTAGAGCATGTAGGCACACAACAAGCAGGTACATGATCCGATCAGGCACAAAATAAGGAGTAAATTAATATATGATTATCTAAAATTATAAAATATAAAGAAATATAAACTGTTGCTTCATAATGTAGTGTCATAAATTTTTCTGTAAGTGACACTTTGCTTTTCTTCAATACATGGAAACTAATTTAATAATTTTATAGCATTTTCTTTATATAGGTATGCAAAAAAGCACTTTTCTTCTTTTTCCTTGTTGCAATCCTGCAATAACTCTCCTTTATTTCTTGGGTGCTATAACCTCCAGTTCTGACTTAATTATTGCTGACAAGAATTGATTGTTAACCTGCTCTTTCCCACCTCCCTTATTCTTTTATGTTTTCCTTTTCTTAAGTGTGGACAACAAACATTGTACCAAAACAAATCCAAAAAAAGGATCCTTTAATTTGCTCCTGTGCATGAAACATTAGAAAAAAAACATTCTAGATAGAAGCAGCCTGATTTTTCTCATTTCTATAGTTACTATTGACATCAGTGAATATTTTATCCTGCATAATAAATGCAGAATCACATCTCCTGCTATTAGGTGAAAGAAGTGAGTTTTATTTTTCATTCTAACTCCTTTATCCTTTTTTTTTTTTTTTTTTTTTGGCAGCTTTATTGCATGCTCTACACATTTCTGTCTACTTAGGATCTGTTATCAAGTCAGTGAGCGATTAGTGGCTTATCTATGTTTGAATGATTTAGATTCATGAATTAATTAACAAGAAAAGAACCATTAGAAAGCATTAGTAAAAAGGCTGGTGATTTCAGGCTATTTTGGAGAGAATAAGAACTGTCATCCAAACCCAAGAAAATTGTAGCCATTTTGATTCATGCTTTCCTCAAAAGAAATCACTGTATTATGTCTAACTTAGTTGAAAACAACCACCAAACCACAGGATATAAATTCTATTTTGTGATGACTGCTATTGGTCTAGAAGTTAAATAAATTGTTTTGATTTTAAACATTAGCTTTGGATTTTTTAAATTTTTTTTTTACTCCTTTACTCAGTGGTTTTTCACACTTGTGGTTAAATGTCAGTGCATTTGAGAGAGCTTGATTCTGGAGTTCTTGAAAATGAGCTTGAGCTTTATATAGTATTCTCAGTTTTAGAGAACCTTTTTCTTAAGCCTTTTATGAGGTCAGAACCAGCTCCTGACCTTTGCTGAGTACTCTTTTTTGAAAAATTATCTGCATCCTTCCTTGAGCATAATACTTCAACAAAAAGATATATGCCCTACAGTGATAAGTGTAATGAGCAGCAATTGGCAAGTTTTAACCTTCCTAGTTTGCAATTGTGGCTTATAATGGGAATAGTGTACAAATTTAATTTTATTTTATTTTTATTGGCATTATAGACATAAGTCAAGAGACAAAGTTCTCTCAGAGACAGTAAGGGGATAAGTGAGTTTTTAAAAATAATATTTTGATACACACCTAGTATGAATTGGAGTGAAAGACAAAGAAAGGCATCATCGGTCTTGTGTGCTTGACTTAGAAGCTGTATGTGTTCAGAACTGGTAATTAGAGCAATATAAGGCTGACAGTGTCATATATTTACTGCCATCTCTCTTCCATTCCTTCAGGAGATCTTATTTATCACTGCTTCCATTATAAAGGTTGTAAGGCCTTTGTACACATGTCCTTACCAAGGTGAATATTATTCTACATTAATAAATTAAATCTACTAACGTTAGTGAGCTGTGTTCTGCAGTTCTCATTCTTGAGTGAAAGCTGTATGGGGGCTGTATGGGGGCTGCCAGAGAAGTCAAGTTCCAGCCCTGTTAGATGTTAATCAAGTTGTTATCTATTTCCTCTCATATGCCAGTAATTTCTAGAACTTCACCCGTGTGATTTTAGGATTATTCTGTCAAGTATAATTTCTGTATATCTACACGTTTATCTACATATAGCTACATTTTTTTTTTCCCTGAGCCATATGGTAATAGTAGTATGTGTCATCAGTCCTAAGGTATCCAGGTTAAATCTGCACTCCTCCTTGAAGCCTTGGCACTCCTCCCCCTTCCTGGCTGAAACATAAGTCCTGCAGTTTTTATATAATTTCCCTCATGCTCTTCACTGCAGCTAAGGCTTGAACCACTGCCCCTAACATCACTGAAGATACTATTCCAGTGTCTTCCAGAGTCTCCTCCAGATAGCTGGGGGATTGAACTGTTGTTTCATCTACATATTCCTATTCTATTCTATTCTATTCTATTCTATTCTATTCTATTCTATTCTATTCTATTCTATTCTATTCTATTCTATTCTCAAAAGGAGATACTTGCATCTGGTCTTTGAGTTTTTGTCCTGAAGGAAACTTTACATTCTGGGGAGGAAAACAGTTCTGATTCTGGTGAAAATAATACAGTTGCAAAACTCACTCAGGGCAGAAATACAAATTGAATTTTCCTGACACTTACCTTGGGACCTGGACCTCCAGGCCTGTTGAGCTCCTGTGTGGCAGGGGATGCAGAAGCTCTGCCAGCCTGGGGTGGGCAGTGTCTGCAGGGAGTGGGGGAAGGCTGGCTGGCTACTTTCTGTTCAAACTGACGTGTTCTGGCACTGTTTCAGTTGTACTGAATTAATATTTTTTCAGTGAAAAGAAGAAGTTTCATTGGGAAATTTCCAACCAGCTCCATATCCCACCACATTAATTGCAATGCCACTGGAGGGGATGGTTGGCATCTGCCCCTTTTGTTCTAGTCATGTTAATTTGCCCTGGTGTGGTGCAGGTTTTTCTACAAATACAGATGCTCTAAGCCTCCAATTCTTCTGTATACTGAAATTTTTTTAAGTAAATGCTGTCCTGCCAGCTGTGAGAGAATGAGATAATATTGATACCATCATCCCATCTTCTGCCTTGCTTCACTCCCTTCCCCTTTCTTTTTTCCCCTCTGTTTTTGTACGGCTGGAGAGAGAAGGTCTCCTCAGTCGTCCTTGCCAAGGTGGTAGCTCTCTGTCAGGCTGTCAGATTTACCCACTAATAGCTATGAAGAGAGTGTGCTCCAAGAAAGGGAAAACTGAAATGCATAGCCTTCAGTTGTTGTGAGAAGACATTTCTCATTAACCAACAAAGAGTCGTGGAGTGTTGAGGTTATGATAACATTACTTTGGTGGTTGTGACACCAGTAATGTTTTTCTTCATATTATTTTAGAAAGTGTGCACTTTTACCTGTGTTAGAGGTTCCTTCCCTTCATTAAAGCCCAATCCTTAAAGTGTTCTCACCTTAAATATATTTAGAGGAAATTTGGGGCCAGTCAGGGATACGAACAATTTAGTCTCTGTTTAGAACACTTCTTGCATGTCCAAACAGTGTATCTGCAACTGTACTGCAGCTCAGCACCATCGAAGTGTGCCACAGGGAAGTGTGCACCAGGATTCCTGTTTTCAGTCATGGATTTTATGCTTCTGTTATTTTCCAATGAATATTAAGGGTTTTTTTCTTTTTAACTGTGAACCCTCTGGTGGTTGGACTTCATCTTAAAGGTCTTTTCCAACATAAACAATTCTATGATTCTATGAAAAGCTTCACGAGGTTCCTTTTTTCTCACTTCTTTTTCCTTTCTTTAACTACACAAACTTTTTTCATATTTTCAAGTGGCCTGCACAATGAACCCCCCCACCCTGCTTGTAGTTGGACCACTGCTTGGGAACATCATGCAACTGAGTTTTTGGGTTTTTTTTCCCTTAGGACCTGACTGCAGCCCTTCAGCTCACATAAGGACTCTCATTTAGCAGTGCCCTATTCCCATGAGCGGTTCCTTTCTTCTTAGTAATAGAGAAAGCAGAAATAATCCTACTCTCAGCAGTTTTGGGATTACAGGCAAAAATTGTGTTCCTTGATGTATGACTGTGTAGGGATATTAATCTTTTCCCTGATGCCTGTTGTCTGTCATCTCTGTCTTACCAGCACTGTCCTTTTGACCCCTCTACAAGGATAACTTGTTATTAACGTTGCCTTTGCTGCGGATGCTCAGTATGCAGATAACAGCACCAACAGTTTTTCTAAAAGGGTTTGTTCTGTCCATTATCAGACACAGTATTCAAAACTGGCTTCAGCAACAAAGGATTTTGATTTTTTTTTTCCCTGTGTTGTGGCTTGTGCCCATTTTATCACCATTTGTGTAGCTGATAAATTCAGAGGAGGTTGTGCTAAGCTGAATGTTGTTGTTGTGCATCTGTCAGACTGATGTAGCTCAGTGTGAGACCACTAGGAAGTTTTGGTACAATGCCTGTGTGCTTTTTCCTAAAGGGAGATTGTGGTTGAAAATTTAGAGTGTTTTATGGTTTTACAGACTGGCCAGAAGTCCCTGAGAGCCAAAACAAAATCACTGTGTGAGGCATTTTAATGTCATTAGTCGATTTCTACCAGTATCCTGTGATTAGCCCACTTTCATTAAAGGATTTAACAACTGCAGGGGAAAACAAAAATATTAGAGTACAGAGAGAACTGGGAAAAAGATCATGACATCAGAAAAAATAATAAAATGCAATATGTATTTCTTATGAGTTGTATTTTGTAGTGAAAAGAAATAACACAGCCTTAGGTAACTTTTTTTTTTGCTTAAAACCAACTTCTGTTGATGGTCCTGCAGTCCTTTAAGGTAATTTTTCCCTTGATATTTGGAAAAAAAGCGGTGATCTTACAACTTCAAAACAAGCAGTCCCATTGAAAATGTTTCATGTTCTGATATTTTAAATTGAGGTAGAGTAGTAACTATTTTTTTATTTTCATCTTTCTAAAATTAAGACAGGGTAACCACTGCTGAAAAAATACTGGCCTCCTCCTTACTGGTCTCCTCCTTAGTGGAGTTGAGCTGTACTGGTGACTTTGAAAGCTTTTCTCCTGTGGTAGTTGAAAGTGAATCAAACATCTTAATACAGATTTTGATCTCTCTTGAAACTCTGTGAAATGCAGTAACATATTCTGAGATGGATTATCCACAGAGATCAGAGATATTGTCATCTACCCTCACATTAATTGTGATCTGTTCACTTCCATTTTTTTTGTCAAATGAAGGGGAATAGCTTGCGAAGAATAGAGTAATTTTTGTACATGTTTGTACTTTGCTGACTTTAGATCTAATTTTGCAGTTTTCACAATAACAGATTCCAGGGAGAAACACAGGGAAGTGTAAGAAGGCGATCATCTTTAGTCTTCATAGAAGTTGTCTGAAAACGTATCTTTGATCTGTTGATAGAATGTGTTTCTTTTTTTTTCCTTTCCCTTTCTTTTATGTTTGCAGTATAAGTGTGCCTATATTTTACAGCCAGGACTCACCTCATTGTCTATTATTAGCACTAGCAAATGTGTCACATTGTAAGACTTCATTTTCCATTGCTTCTAGGAGTTGTTGCATATTTTCTGTTTCTTCTGAAAGGTGTCTGCATCAGCCTATGCAATTCTATATGAAAAATGCAGTCAACATTGTTCAGAAGCAGCTAAGAGTGAAGTTAGGTGTAAATCCTGTTTTGCTATATTAACAAAAAAAATTGGCAGCAGTTCTCTGAAAAGCTCTTATGCCCTTATTATTCTGAGGTGGGATCTGAAATTCCTTTGCGGTTTTTTTGCCATCTTCATAAATATTTGCCCAAATATGACCCGAGTTAGAGGCCAAAAAATGCAGTTTGTACAAGCTCTGTAAAGAGTTTCTGGAGCTCTGAAGGTTAATATTTGAAGGCTCTGGAAGCTCCAAGCATGCTTCAGCCTGATCTGCAAAGGGTTTTCTGTACAGTTGCAGCTCCTGGCTGTTACAACCAGAAAGTGCTTGTAGGATGTAATGAGCTAGGATGGAGATTTAACTCTGTCACTTTCAGTGTGTCCAACCTAGTCCTCAGTGGGCACGTTTGGGGACCTCAGTGCCACACTGCAAAGGCTGTTTGTCTTAGCTTGGACCCAGTCTCAGAGTTAAGTCTCAACATACACTGAATGAGGAAGAGTTGTAGGGATGGAGCAGGACAGAGTGGGAGAAAAAAGTGTTTTATTCAAAGGAACTACATTAGATAATACAAAGATTACCAGTCAATGTTTCTCAATTTCTTGACTTTTCTGTTTTTTTCATGTTCTTCTTTTGCATGGATAGTATATACCAGAGATATTATAATATCCAAGCAAAAAGACACCTGCCCAGCAAAACAATCAGTCCTTGGTAATGAGGATCTTGTTATTTTGTGGCTCTTGTCAGGCTCTGTCACCAATTTGAGAACTTTCCCTGCATGGGCAGTCAAAGCTTCCCTACACTTGTTCTTCTGACCCCACTTCCTGACTCTGCTCTTGTGTTTCACACTGCTTGGATCTGTTCCTGTGTGCACAGGGAAGCTCCTTAAATTCATTGAGGGGAGCGGTCTCCTCTTCAGAGCACAAACAGCCCTGGGAATCCTCTACGTACGACTTTTCCCGTACCTCTCAAGGGCATGACCTGGCACCAGCATCAAAAGACATAGAGGCAGAAGTGATTGACATTATCTGATTGTGTTGAGTCAGTTTTACCAAATTATGCTAGGCAAACAAAATGTTCCTGCCCTCCATAACTTCTAGAAGAGGCAATTTCTTTGTCATTTACTGTGATTTTGAAGCAGATAGTCTGTGTAAAGTTTGCTTTGTTGTATGTTGCCCAAAGAAGATTCTCTTTGCCTTTGCTTAGTTGTTTGGCAGCAGGAAAATCAGCCTGTGCACTGGATTTTCCATGCTCCATTAAGTTTATAGGTACCGTATAGGTTATCTCTTAGTTCCTGTATTACTTTTTTACCCACTGAAACTGGCAGTGTGTGAATCTGTCTGGCTCTGGTATTGGCTGGGGTAGCTCTGGGTCTGACCCCTTTTTAAAAAAAGCAGGTGAAGAGATGTTGGACAAAAATTCTGTCATTGGGAAGTGCATAGTTTGCATCGTTGGTTACAGGCATTTTAGTAATGGGTAACATAGATACAGAAATTAATCTTTGCACAGTTGTCCTGTCCTGGAGAAATTATGTGAAAATGGATTTTCTTTTCAGTGAAGCAGGCTTCTGAATATACTGTCTGTTGCAGAGCATAATGTTTTGTTTTTTTCTGTTAGAAAGCTGGTGGAAAGCAGAGCAGCTTTTAAATGCTATTTCTAGCAGTGGAGGTTTCTCACAGGAAGAGAGGAGGCAGTGCATTCTGGGTGTTGGATCCTTTTTTAATTAATTAAAAGGCCAAACTCAGGAATTCATGCAAACTCATGCAAGGAACACAGAAATATCCCTGATACCAAAGTTACCAGTTGCTTTGGCCAGAGATTGGGTTTTTCCCTGCCAATTGCAAATAACCCAGAAACCTAATGGCTTCCATAAGGAAGCCAGCCCACTGAGGCTGTTTTCAACAATGCCATAGGTTCCTTCTGCTTCCTTCTTCCTCTGTGCTAATTCAGGGGGTCATATTCCTGCTCATGCAAAGTGTAACTCACAAGTTGAGGCTCGCTAAGCAATGACTTCCAGCTGTTTCATTCCTATAAGCATATAAATATTTATACCACCCCAGGGTTCCTTTCATGCTGAAAATAAAGGTAGCACTTGTCTGCTGTTAAAATATATTACCCAGGAGATAAATGGCTTACCTCAGTATTAGGAAGATGGATGAGAGGAGTGGAAAATTGGCTATAATACTGGTTGGAAGATCCACTGAGTCCAGAGAACCTTGCTGTTTACTTGAAACTCCTGCTGGGAACTGACATCGAGGTTGATAGTGCTGTGTTTAGCTATCAAGAGATGATTAATTAAAAGCTGTAATAAATGTGAAATATAGTGGCTGACAGATGCAGAGCTAGCTAAATTTCCTCGTGATGGGTAATGTGCACCATGGATTGATTATAACATCCTAACAGGATGTGAATGGTGCTTTTGAAAGTACAGATGAGACAGGGAGAGTGCACATAAGGCCACATGTAAAGTGAGATGGCAGTTTACCTCTGTTTTGGCACTTTCTGTCCCACCTCAAGTCCAAAGGTATTCTGATTGAGGCTGCTGGGAGTAATTTCCTACCCACTGCCCTGGAGCACAGTAAATATCAGATAGGCAGTGTGGGGGGCTCAAATCCAGGTGCCAGTGTAGCGTCACCCAAGCAAACTGGGATGCTGTGGTGGCCTCTCTTCCCCCATCCTTCTGCCCAGCCATAAAATGAGAGTGCCTCTGGTGATGCTGTGCCTCTGTTCCCCTGCACGGCCGGCGCAGGTTGCAAGGGCTGTGTGAAGGTCTGGCAAACTGCTGGAAGGTTTCGTTGTTAATCGGAAGCGTGATGAGAACGTCTCTTGAGTCAGTCTGCTGACTCTCAGGGACTCGGCCAGGGTGCTGCCTTGCCCTTCAGTACACGCTGCTGTCACTTGGGGGCCCCTTGCATCCTCCTCATCTGTCACTGGCTTTAGACAGAGCATGCTGACAACAGCCTGGTTTTCTTCCAGCAAGAGTTATTTCACGGACCATTCCAGGTTCTGGTAAATGAAGCGTGCCTTGATGTCATTTTAGAGTAATATCTGTATTGAAATCGGAACTTGTGAAAATATGGAGGACTTGCCTATGTGCTTTGCTTTGTTCAGGTTAATTGTTGTGGCTTGTTGTATGATTAAAGGGCCTGACTGAACACAAAAATATGTCATGTAAAAGTGGAGGTTTAATGAAATAGTAATTCTTCCCTTAAAGTGAGATTGGTTTTGATATAAGATAGCAAAATAAAGAAATTCTCTATTCCTCTCCTTTTTTTGGGGAAATATTTATTATAGGTAATGAAAATCCAACTTGAACTCAATTGGCCTTAGTTTTGCCCAATTTTTGATAAAATAGATTGATTTTTCTCTTCCTTGAAATTGCTAAAAGAGGCAAGAACAAGAGGAAGAGTCTTATGAAAATCTTACCATTGGGGCATTTTATGCTGTAAATTTGCAAAAACCTACTCCAAAGGTTTTTTGAAAATATCTCTGCCTAGTGAGATGCTGAAGGGGAAACACTGTCTTCCACACCAACCATTGTTAATGTCCTTTCAGTATGAAAGAGCTTTCACCCTCCCAGTGCTCCCTGTTGACTTGCTGCCAGCTGCTCATGTATGTAATGTATATGGGTGTGCTTAAAATCCATTCCCATCTATGAGGAAATAGATGGCTTGTACAAATACAGCACCATACATCACATACATTCTCCATATGTGCTGCAGTTTGGAATGTCAGTGAGCACAGGGAAATGAGGATCGGGGCTATTTTAGAGGATGGAAATGCCAGAGAAGAGACAGAGAAATGGAGTAATTTATTTGTTTGGATAAATCTCCCTTTTACTGAATTGCTTTAATGCTGTGCCTGTTCTTCCTCTGCTTCTCTTTTGCTGCTTCTTTCATTGCAGTTTTTCAAATATGTAGGCAACAAAAAACCACGGCCAGTGAAATGGAAGATTACAATTATGCATCAGTATTCCTGTAACACGGCTGCTCAATAATATCTCCTGGGAGTGTTACAATGAATATCTGGCATTAATTGGCTCAGTACCTGTTATGTCTGACCTTGCAGAAATTTAATAGATCAATTCTACATGTTCTTTACTGATAAAGAAAACTTCTTTAGGGTAGGGGCTGCATCTTTGGGCAAGCCTGCACCACAGTGACAACCAGAAGTAGCAGTCAGATTCACTGGGTCTCAGAATAAAAAATAAAATAATAGAAAGAGGAATCATAAAGTGGTTTCTCTCCCTTGTTTTGCCAAGGTAGCTGTGTTCCTTAACAATTTTTAACCCATTTGAAGTCTTTTTCACTGCTGGATACTGTACACTTCATGCACAAATGCTGTTTTCTCTTCTTTGAGTACTACATGTATGGCCTTCATATATGTGTTTGACATACTGAACAATATAACTAAACCAGGTCAGAATTAGAGGAACAGCACCTACTGGGATGTACTTGCATTGAAACAGCTGCCTCTTTTGTGTCGCTCACTCTGCGGTGACTGAGCCTGCCAGGAGGATCTCGCAGGGGGCTGCGCGCCGCTCTCCGGCAGCCGCCGTGTTTCAATGCGCCCTGCTCAGTCAGCAGCCAGCCCTCATCTCCCGCACTGCTCAGTCAGCTGGCTTCGGCTGCGCTGGGGATGTGGGCTGCGTGTGCACAAATGGATCATGGTTCACCTCCCTTCCGTTTCAGGGAGCGGGGAGGGAGAAAGTCGGTGTACAAACCGCAGCTTAGCCAAAATTCACGCACACAGCCGTCACTGGGCTGAACTTTCTGTGGGGGTGTTTGTTTCCCAAGTTAAAAAGTTGTTGAAAAGAAGGGAGATCGGTACACCGAGTATTTTAGGAGATGCTCAGAGGTACACATTACATGCCTGCCCCACTGTTTGTACTGCCTTTACTGAAGTACAGGAGAGGTGTATTCTGCCTCTCTATTACTGGCGTGCTCGGGAGCACTTGCCGCTTTCAGACTATTGTTACCTGTCCCCTGCTTTGTTTGACTGTCTGGGAGTTAAACAAGCCATCACCTTGGGCACACGGAAACCCGCATATTCAAAGCCCCACTCCCACTGGCTTCTGTGGGAATTAAAATCCAACACACGGAGCCCAGTGCCTCTCACAAAGGGAGCCCGTTCCGCCTCCCTGTCCCGGGGTGCAAAGAGCCCCCTCCCCAGTTTAAGCCTCCGGCGGCGGCTCCCCGGGGCGGCGGGACGGCAGCCCCAGCCCGGATCCCGGCGGGCACTGACCGCGCTCTCTCTGTCCCTCTCCCCCTGCTCACGGAAGGTGGACGATGGAGGCGGCGGCGAGCGGGCGCGGGAGGCGGCCGGCGCGGCGCTGGTGCTGCGGAAGGTGTGGTCACGCAGCCCGGCCCCCGAGCGGCGCGGGAGGTAANCGGGGAGCGGCCGCTGCCCACCTTCGACGTGCCTTACTTCAAGTACATCGACGAGGAGGACGAGGAGGATGAGTGGAGCAGCCGCTCGCAGTCCTCCACCGAGGATGACTCCGGGGACTCTCTGCTTTCCGACAGATACGTGGTGGTGTCGGGGACGCCGGAGAAGATTTTGGAGCATCTCCTCAGCGACCTGCACCTGGAAGCCGCCCAGGACAAAGAGACGGGTAAGCAGCGAGCCTGGCGGGGAGGCGGCGGCGGCCGGGGATGGGGGAGAGATGCCGGTCCCGGTGCCGGCAGAGCGGCGCGGCGCGGGGATCGCTCCCGGGCACCCCTGGCCGCTGCCAGCTGGGCGTGCGGCCGGGGCGATGCCAGGAGGAATCCCCGAGTGTGGCGCGGCGGCCGGGCGGTGGCGGAGCGGCACCGGCCCCGGGGCAGGAGCGCCGGCGGTAGCGGAGCCGCTCGGCAGCAACTTGAACCGGTTTGCGTTCGGCTTCGGCCGCCGCCGGGGTAGCGCAGGCTGCGGCGGGCTTTGTACAGCACCGTGTCTCTGCAGACAGGGCTGCCATCCCTCGTAGCCTGCAGCTGTTCCTGTATCCATCCGGATGCTTGCAGTGCACCTCACCTCCTGGCCAGCTATTCGTTCTGCCACCAGCCCAGTGCTTTGGCACGTCTGTTTCATTAAAACGGCTTATAAATTTCCTCATAGCCCGGGGCGCACCGTATCGCCCAGTGCTCTACTTGTTTGTCTTCAACCAGAGATATTTCATTCCAGCCTAGAGCAATTTTATATGAATCGGGCTACTTGACATGCATACAGTTTAATTTCCAGCTGGATCTCTTGGATATATGCACAGCTTGCTGTCACCAAGAGCTCATGGAGTAGTTTATCAGAAGTGCCTGTAACCTGCAATTCATAGGTACTTTTAATGGAAGCAGCCAGGCTGGTGAGACTTTTGGAGGTCCTGAATACTGAAGAGGAGGGTAGGTGGCTGCCAATGGCACCGTGTATTTGGTCGTCCCCAACAGGGTTAAAATGCATACTGCTGATGCCTGTATATATCTTTTTCTACAAATGAGATTACTGAGAATAAACACACTTTAATCCTTTTAAATGTCTGAAAATATAAATAACATCTGTGATTCCCAGAGGAATGTCTCAGAACAAGTCATTAGTTTAATGTGGGACAATAGGCATATTCCTAGTGCTGATGTGTCAATGCCCCAAAGAAACACATAGAGTGTCTGCCAGTGATATTATTACAGTGTTCCTAGTGCTGCTTTTGTCTGCCTAGACATTAATATTTAGTGCAGAGAGAGGCTGTGGTTGTTTTCCTTCCACAGATGCACTAGGATAGTTACGGGTGTAATTTACTTGAACCACCTTGTAGGCAGTGTAGTGAGGATCCTTCCTTGGCCTTTTAAGGTCAAATATTGGAATAGAATAAGTTTTCTCATTAATGTTTATCACACACATATTGGGGAACATCAGCTGCCAGTCTTTATAGTCTGCTTCATCTTATTTTATAAGCTCACAATCTTGCTGGAAAACAATGATACTTTCAGTAGTGATATGCATTATATTTTGGTGTTTGTAAAAGCAAAGCACTCCTTATGTAAAGCGTTAGATGCTGTGTACATCCTCCCATGTACTACCTTTTTTTTAATCTCTTTACTCTCTTTCCCTCACATCACAGAGAGGCTGTTCCTAAGCCTGGTCTTTTTGTTGTATAGAGGGGGTGGTAAACTGTCCTCAAAGCAAATGTTAAACCATTACTTGCTTGGTTGTTAGCAGATGGTAAAGTATTTAAAGGTTGATTAGCTTCCCCTCACCTCTGCCTTATCCTAGCTCCTTTAGAAAGAAACAATTAAGCTCTGCCCTGTAGCCAGGGTTAACTGGATCCCAGGGGCAGAACGAAGTAGCTGTGCCTTTGGTTTTTTGCCATCACAAAGATGTGTGCTAAACTTGCCCAGCAGCCCTCCACTCCCTCAAGGGTAGTTCCTCAGATACCATTTTCTTCTGACTTTATCAATCTGGTAATACAGAACTTCATCAAAATGAAAGACTTGAGGAGTTTTGTTTCCCAGTGGTTTATGAGGGGGATGCCCCGTAATGGTTTTTACCAGCTTCTTTTGCAGACTCAGTTGCCTTTGGCATGAGGAAGTATGGGATGTTGCTTGTGTATATGTACAGCTTTGTGTGTGTACCTGAAGGCATCCTTCTGCCGTTTGGGTACTTGGATTTGCTGGGTTTTGTATTTTTTTCTAGTGCCAATCTGGCCCATCTCAGAGAACGATCAAGTTGCAGAGCCCCGCAGGCTTGTGTTTTAGCAGGCATAGCTTCACAGGACATAAAAGGACAATGTTGTGCCCAGCTGCTGCTCCTGCTGTCTGTTTGCCAGTTCCAGGATGACTTCCGTGGCCTCTTGCTTTCCCTGCAACCCCCAGTGCAGTTTCCTTATTTGTGTCTGTAAAGAACAAGAGAAAGGGCTGTTCTCACATTTGAAGGTGCACAGGGGGCTGTTGTTCTGTTTGACCCTTTGCGCTGCTTCCCAAGGAGGGACGCTCTGCATGTTTTCAATCCCACCATTTGTATGCCAAATCATAACTGCAGCCCTCTGTGGCTGTTAACAGAAAAATCTGCTGTCCTGGGGCTGGCGTGGCCATGGAACACGGCCTCTTCCAAACACCAGCATGGCTGAACGATGTGCCATGGGCTGCTCCCAGCCAGCCTCTATTTTCTAGCCCAAGTCAGCAGACACTTGAGAGCCTAGAGCAGGTTTTGGGGCTGGTCTGGAAAAAATTTTGCTGGTGTCCAGCCCAGTCTCCAAGGCTTCCTTCAGCATCTGCTGAACCTGCAGCAAGACACCTTAAGCACTCAGCTTCATAAACAGGTGGGGACCCAACCTGAAGTTATGCCAGTGCCTGTGACATAACAGAGCACTGTTTTAGCAGCTGAGGGCACCTGAAGAAGACACTGCAATCTGCAAAGCTAGACTAGTCTATTGCTTTGGTGACTTCCATAGGCAGGATATCTGGAAAGCCTGAGGTTTGCAAGACTCTTCAGGCTTAACTTAGTAATTGTTTAATGACTGAGGATTTTTGAGGTGACTGTGTCCGGGAGTATATGCGAGTTCTTGGGGTATCCCCTTAAATTTGGGCTTATCACTAACAAAGGCTTGCCAGCCTTCCATCTCAAAGGGAGGAAGTTCTCATCTCATAGAGGTACTATAACCTGTAAAGTACCACCCCCAAGAAGACTGTTCTTGTTTCCTGCCATGAGATGGATGGAAATTTTAAACTTCTATAACAAAGAACTTCTTCTGAGTAATTTCTAAGGTGGTTGGAACCACTGGGGAATGTCTGATGAGTGTGCATTTTAGAGTGCAATTTAAAGTTTTAAGAACTGAATACAGAGATACACTTCAAATATGTCAGTATCTAAGTGGAAGATGCAAGACACACCTCCTGGGTTAATCCTCATCAAGAGTGGGGATTTGAACAAGTAATCTTCAAGAGACCAAATCTTAGCGTCTCAGGATCTCTAATCCCTTCCCACTGACCATTTATTTCAGAATCATTGTTCTGTGATGTAAAATCTTTATTTCTTGGATGTTAACAGCATCTCCTTCTCTAGATATTATCCTGATGTCATCTTTGGAGTTTCCTCCAGCTGGTCTCTGTTCAAACATACTGTATTGCTTTGTGGTGGTTGCATTCAACGTTTGGCAGCCTCTGGAATGATGTAGTGATCATCACATTCACTGCTGCTGCTCCAGGCCTGCCTGGATTGCTCAGACCATTTTCTTCAGTCCATTGGGTCACCTCTCTCAGGCAGCTTAAGCAGAACATTGCTGGAGTAGAACATAATCTCCCCCACCGCATCTGCTGACACCACGTGTCTTTTACCTCCCTACTACAGGATTCATTTCATTTCAGGGAATGATTAGAGAAGAGATTCATTTGTGGAGGTCTTTGAGAGCAAGAGGCAGAGGGAAAATGTGATCTGGAGAAAGGAAATAAATGTGGAATGGTACGACTGGCACTACGTGGTGGTGTTGGTATTAACTGATGTATCTTTGTAGCACACTGGGTGAAGGGGATTGTGACAAAGAGGAGGCATGACAGTTTTGTTAGGCTCTTGCAGGTGTTGGGATGGAAGATGATGGGGTGCGTGGAGAAAGATTAAAGGGACAAAAAAAGAGGACAAATCCTCATGACACAGCTAAAAGAGAGGCAGAAAAGTGTAAGTATGCTCTGGATTTCTTTGGAGTAGGAAAAGAAAGGAGTAATGACCTTTGTACCTTGCTGTGTCACCTTATCTGGGACTGTGCAGGATCCTTGGATTAGTGGGAATTCTCCCCTGCTGTACAGAAGCAGTTTTACCTTCAGGATTGTACCATACCACCTTGGAGGGGCCTTCAGACCATGCCTATTTGTCCTAGAAGTCCTGTATAGTAAGAGTTATGTTTGTTTAACACATTCTGTTTCTACACTGCGCCAATGACACTGCTGTGCTATTGGGCAGTGGCACCCTCTGTGGAACTGTATGTTACCTTGGAGGAAAATGGTACTATCTTGCATGAGCTGGCTGCAGTCAGCTGCTAAATGAAGTTGCGAAAAAGGGATACCGTTCTGCCTTTTCTAGATTGTCTTTTGTTTAATATTCCAAGAAAAAAGGTCTGGTTGCTTTTCGATAATTTTTTCTTAGTTATGAAGGATGTTATTAGGTTTTTTGCTCACTCTGCTTTTCACTGATGATTAAAAGGTGTTGGAAAATATACTCCTGTGACTGCTACTCAGTCAGTGTAAGTGTATCTGATGCGTGTGGACTGATGTTAACAAGAATAACTACTTGCCCAGCACTTTGTGATCCTACCTTCCAGGTTTTAGGATGGAGCAAATAAATGCCTGCTAACCCTTCCTCTTAACAGTCGTTCATAATGAAATGTTGTCAGTCATAATTTTGAGGGATTGTGTAAACTTTTCCCTGAAGTTTTAGGAAGATTTGGTAAAATAAGTGGGCTAAATGCATATTACTGTCATGCTCGTAGGAGGGGAATAAGATTTTAGCTGAGCACATCAATGTAAGAATAACAGAAAAGATAAAAAATACTAATATATTGGTGTTCAATATGAGAGAACCTGGGGAGGCTCTTGCAAAGGACCATTGCTTTATGCAGTGTGAGTCTAAGCTATCTCTAAATTAGACTGTCAGTAGAAGTAGGTTTAGAATAAATCAATAAAATGAATAGTAACAAATCACCAGGATCAGATGTTACTCCCTGCAGACTTCTAAAGGAACTCTGATATGAAATTGCTGAACTCCTAACAGTGGTGTGTAATCTATCATATAAAGCAGCTTGAGTGGCAGAGGAAGGTGGAAAATGTGATACCAATTAAAAGAAATGGTTCTATTTGGGGAATGTCTAAGTAATAAGGTTGTCATTTTATCAATACATTATTCTAGCGTAAACTGTTGCTGGAGTTGAAAGAAGCAGCTCAGCTTTTCCCAGCCACTCTTGCCACTGGTGCCTCTGTGCTCCTACAGTCTGTCATGTGATTCTGTAGCAGACCCAAAGCTGGTCCTTGTTGATACTAACCTAGGAAATACCAAGTTATTAGTTTTAAGATTCACTTGATCTGTCAGTGACACAAAATTTGCTCCCCTGACACAGGGAGAAGGTGGCAGGGAGTGAGAGGTGTGCAGGTGGGGACAGCAGGAGAGAAGGACTGGTGTCTTTAGCAGCTGGGCTTGCTTGCAGGAGTATAATTAGATGCAAAATTTCAGCATGAAGTTATGAATTTGTGCTGGGAAATTGGCTGTCAGTACAGTTGATGCAGGAGAAGGAAATGCATACAGAAACATACTGAGAAGAAGGAAATGTGGGGATTATTTTTTGCAGATCGTTCAGATCTTGTGTATCCTGTAGGGCTGTTAAATGTTTGGAAGAGCATGAGGATATATATGATCTGGTGTGCCTGTATCTTATATTTTCAAAATGCTTTTGATAAAGTCCCTTGCCAAAAATCCTGAAAGAAATTTAAAGATCATTTTGATCAGGAAGGCAATGCTTTCCAGGATTGATAATTACTTAAAAGAGAGAAAATGAAAGGTAGGAGTAAATTGTCTGTGTTTAAAATGGAGGGAATTCTCCATTGAAGACTGGGTGCTGCTGAGTGTGGGATGAAATCTGAGGTAACAGCATGTGCTCCTATTATTAAATGGTTGAGGGTCTCCTGATAAATAAAGCCATAGTTTCACCTTTGGTGGCCATGCAAGATGTTCTTGTATGCCCTATTATCCCCACGTCTGACTGTCTGTTTGAGCTGTTGTGCTATATCAGGAAGCTGATCCAACTGAAAATTAGTCTCATGAAAGTAGTAAGAATGGGGCAGTTTAGAACTGGGAAAATAAGTTGGGAGCAGGCCCCTTGAACCAGCCCTATGGCTGCTGAAAGATGAAAGGAATAAAATCTGTGTGACTGCAGGGTAAAATTGCAGATGGGATCCAAGTTTGAAAAATGCAAAGTAATGTGTTTTTCTACCATGAAGAAGAGGAAATTCTCATTATACATATTCAGCAGGGTGCTGACTTGACTATTATCATGTAGAAAATAGGTCTGTGGAGGTAGTGTGGATAGTTCTTGATCAGCATTGGTCAAACAGGCAAGTGGTATTTAGGCTAATTAGGGAAAAAAACCAAGCAAGAGCTGTAGTTATACCATTGTGTAACTATGAACTATGGAATGCATAATATGATTCCTTCTTGTCCCCCAGCTCAGGTTGAAAATGAAGTAAAGGGCAGCAAGGGTAATTAGAATTATAAGTTATCTAAGAAAATTAGAATTATAAATTATCTAAGAAAAAATTGTTTAGGTCTGGTCATTGTAGGAAGGCAACTTTTGGTAAAAGAGATATATGGTGATCTACAAAACTATTAATTGTGTGAGGAAGGTGAGATGTAAAGATTGCTCATTGTTTCTCAATAATGAAGCAAGTGTTTTGTAATACAGTGAATTTGGTTTATAGCTGATAAAGAGAAGTAGTTTTACGGCATAATGCACAGCTAAACTGTGGAATTTGTTGTTGTGAGTATTCTGTGGAAGCCAAAATTTGGAAGGGTTTAAACACAAACTAGGCAAAATCCTGGCAAAAACTCCATCACTGCAGTGGTATCAATACGACTTCCCATTTGGACAGTCTACACTGCCTGTTGCTGGAAGATAGGTGGTTGTGTCTGAGGAAGATAACTCTGTATTTATCTTTTTTTTTAGTTCTTTTTTCTTCTGTTGGGCATCCTCTGTCAAAGACCTAGTTCTTTTTATGAAGATCCTTGCTCTGACCCAGAGTATTGCATGCAGCATGTTGCAGTTTGGAAAGAATTAATCAGAATCTAGGATTGTAGTAAGATAGGTGGGAAAACTGAGTCAGTTGTTGGTTCAGTTGGCAGCAGAATGGCAGCAGCATTTTCTGCTGAATGGCTTTGCAATGCTGAATGGTGGAACCTGAAGCTGGGACAAGAGAAGCTGGAGCTCTGGATAGCATGAAATTGGGACCAAGGCTGCCAGCAGTGACACTGACTTCACAAATGGGAAGGTCTGACATTCTCTGACTGTGCTTTGCCATGCTAGCCCATCTCCTCTTCTATACTTGGCTTTACCTTGTGCCAAGTAGATTTAGGTAACTTAATAGGAAATAATATTTTCCCCTTTGATAGGATTATTTTCTGTCACTTTCTGATTATTTTCAGTAGTGAGCTGAATCAGCTTGCAGAAGGAGCACCGTGTCTGGGATTCACTACAGACAGTGACATGCTGTCATGCTAAAGATAATGGGAAATGCCAACGAGGGGAATATGTCTAAGATGCTCTCTAGTGTCAGAAGCTCAGACAGTTTTTTCTGAGAAATGAGGACACAGAGCCTGAAAAGGGTTTATTTGCACTTGGGCACTAAAACTTGTTTGGGCAAACTTTGGAAAGGCAAAGTCTGGGAATGCTGCTCCTGCATTGTCCCACCATTGTATCCAATGACTGGGAAAACAGAGTCAACATAGGGAATGATAAACACTCTTATGCATGATCAGGACTCTCTTTGTAGATACAGATGGTATTTTTTCAGTTCATCAGTGCAAATACTTTTATGCTGTGAGAACACTTAGCAAGTTGGACCCTTTCAGGGAGAGAAAGTAACTGAGGTAGCCATCAAAAATCCACATGGTTTCGGTGTGCCCAGGAGCACCGAGGCACTTTGGGCACTCCAGGTACCTAAATACATTATTTTTGTACTCAATGCAAGAATACCTGGTAGAGCCCCAAGTGTTTAATGGTCTGTGTTTAAGTCAAATTAGCAGAAGAAAAAGCTACCATTCTATATGACAGCCAATTGGATCATAGTATTGTCAGTTTCTCGGTTTTTTCCCCTGTAATTCAGTGATTCATTATTGCCAGTTGTCGCCTTTTGCTATGTGAGAAAGTGATAAGGAGCTGTCATGAAAGCCTAATGTGAAACCATTTATTATGAAGATGTGCCTTGTAGACAATATCAGGGTTTTTGATGAACTTAGTTGTTTAAGCAGAAAAGAATTGGGAAGCGTAGGTCTATCAGGAGAATATTTTTAGGGGTAAAAGTAATTTTCTTTTGACAGTGGGAAAGGTTTCTTAAGTCAGAAAAGGCAGAAAATGTTCATTTGTTGTACTGCAAAATAAGCTTGGGTGATATAAGCATTTTGATGCGGTACCTGGAAGATAAGATGTTACGACGCTGGGAATTTGGTAAGGTTGTTGGAAATGTAACCCTGAAGACATTCAATCAGTTATTTGTAACATCCCTTTTGGTCTCATAACATTGGAGGTCTAAGTGCTGTAACTGTCAAAACAATGGAGAAAGTATTTTAGATACATGAAATTCTGTATTGTCATATATACATATATATATAAATAACCAGATGCATTAAGTAGCTGAGATCATGAAGAGACATGTTTGTATATTTGAAAAGCATTTCTGCAGAATTTTTTCCAGAATGGTGCTTTTGATAATTCCCAATTGTCTGGTGGTGCTAAGCCAAGAAGTGCATGGAAGGGATAAAAAATTATTGGAAGACTTTATAAAAATTATTGTATTTTAGTGGTAAAAAGAATAGCAGATGTTGCTTCTTAGTTTCTGTCTTAGTCTGAATCCTTTTCTAATCACTCAAATGTGGCTGCTCAGTGTCAAATGTAGCAGAAATAACTTGTGTTCCCAGGTCAGAAGGTTTGGACTGAGTGCCACGAAGTCAAAGGAGAAAATGGAGTCACTGCACAGGGGTCATGCCAAAGAAATGTCTCTCATCAAGAGACCTGTCATCTTAGGTATACACCAAGCAGTGAGGTTGATTCCCTGTCTGGCTCAAATACTACACAAGAGCCTAGGTCAGTTCCACAGCTGCAGGTCTGGAAATGAAACAGGCCAGGTACCTTCTGTTGCAACTAATGTCATACTACCTCTAGTGAACCATAAGAACACTAAAACAAGTCAACATCAGTTCAGCAAAAAATCATAGCCAAATTCTGAAATGAATCTAAACTGTGGTAGCTCTTGCTGACTTTTGTCTAGTAGAGATCCATTCACCTTCAGAAATTTGATCAAACCACCAAGAATGTGAAGGGAGAGGATAACCTCTACTGCAGAGGTGACACAGCTTTCTAGATCCTCTCAGCCCCCAGATACAGCCCTGCTTCATATTTTCCCAGAATGTGGCTCACTGAAGCTGACCATAAAACATGTACAATTATCTAAAAAGTGCTGTTTCTAGTAGATGAAAAGTGGGACCTGATTTTTAAGAGAGTAGCGTAAGAGGAATAGCAACAGATGGTGTGTGGGCTGGCAGGTCAGTTAGCTGTGAGAGTAGGAACTGGAACTGTAAAAATGAAATATTAATGTTGCTGCTTCTTATAAAGTTTCTACACATCCTATTCCTTCAGCAGGAGCCCCAGACCACCTTGTCCTTCAGGAACCCCAAATATGGGGCCCTTCACCACACGTCCCCCATTTATTGTTCTCACCACTTAGTGTTGTACTCCTTTTCTTCCTTCTTAAGGCCTTTTACTATCAAACCCTGATCTGGAAGCTGTTGAAAAGCTGGGCACTGTCATCCAGGTACTCTTCTTTGGTCACATCAAGATTCCCCAGCTGCTGACCTAAGTAGGTGTTTGTACACTAATGACTCCTGTGTCACTATTAGCACTTACTGTGGTTGTTGAGTTGGAACCTTGTTCTCAGGATACAGCAAAGCATTCCTTCCTGAAAGCAGAATCTGTAATGATAGAAAGCTCAGAGATGGTGCTCTGAAATTCAGATTTTTAAATTTATTTTTCTTTTTTTGAAAAAGGCTTTAATGGAATGGGAGAATTTTTATGTAAGAATGCTGAAAAGATAAAACTGTATCTTGATGTGCTTGCTGTATCTCTGAGTCCAAGAATACAGTTCATGCGCTGTCTTCAGAGTTTGAATTCCAGCGTTTCCAGTGCTCCAAGTTGCTATAATACAATGATTTTCTTGTGAGATTAACGTTTTCTGAGGAATATAAAGAGCTCCTTCATTCCCCACCCACAGGGTGGAAGGATGGATTCACTGCAGACCTGTGCTTTGAGGTTGTGTATTAAGAATCTGAAAGAAATCTGTTCTTCAAAGCGGCTTTTTTCCCTCTTGTGAACTAAATTTACTCTCATGCTGTTAATTCCTCCTTCCCCCGCAATCCTTCTTAACATGCCCCGAGTTCAAACAGTTTCACAGTACTATGAAGTAGCAGCCTTGGTCTTTTTGTGAGCAAGAGTGGGACTGGTTTTGCCTATAGCCAAACTACAATGGTTGTTACTTTACTAGGCTCCCTGTCATGCTCCCTGTTACTGCTGTTAGGTGATGCTTGGCTGTGCAGTGTACTGATGCAGTCCTTTTCTTTCCCACTTTACTGCTTTCTGTAAATCCCTGGGCTCAGAGGTCACCCGGGGAGATTAAGAACAAAAAGCCACAACCCAAGACCTATTTGTGAACCATTAATTGGTATAGATTTCTGCCTATTTCCCAATGGGCTTTTTGTGGGCTCTTAAGACCTCCTCTAATAGCTGGGAACCCTGGGCTGCATTGCAGCACAGAGTGCCTCTGCTTGCTGTGTAGCTGAATAAACACAATTGCTTGAGAAAGTCTGGGGACTTGGCAAGCTGGTGCCAGCACACTCTGGATTCCCAGGTGCAGCAGAGCCAGGCTCTGCCCTGCCCTGACAGTGGCTGTTGCCTTCTTTAGCATGTTCAAAGGGAAGAGGGGAAAAAGAGCAGATGAGATAGCAGCTGCTAAGGGCCAAATTTGGTGTGTGCTGGAATAGGTTGGCAGGGTGTTCTGCTGTGGTTTGCGATGTTTTGCTAGGTTTTGATTTTAGTGGGCAAGGGAGAAGATTGGCTGTTGGATGTAGAAATAGATGGTTGTAGTAGGAACACTTTTGTGAGAGAGGAGGGGTCTGTCTAAAAAGGAGATAATGGAGCAGAATGCATTGAGCATAAATTCAGAAGCTCTGTGCTTTGGTAAGCTCATAATGCAGGCTTTAAATTGCTGTTGCTTTTTTTAGAGGGAAAGGTTTGATCCAGTTTGGTATTACTTAGGATGTACAACATCTTTTATGAGAGTCTATGTAGTTGGCATTGGAGACAGTCCTGCTTTTTTTTTTAGAGTAAATTTTGATGCTTCCAAAGATTGAAATAGGAGTAGAATTACAGCACTTTGACAGCCAAAGGTTTTTCATGAGATGTCAGTTACCCTCATGGAGTATAGCTGGCACTGACAGAGAGAGCTTTTCAGAATAGCATCAGTTACTGCAATAAAATACATTACTTGTCTCATCTTCTAGACAAGGTAAAAAATACCAATGTGAGCTGTAGCTGTGGCAGCAGCTCACACCACTATCTCCCAAGCCAGGCTGAGATCATGAGATGACCTTGTCTTAGTTCAGAAAGAGATCCTTCTAAAAGCAAGATCATACTCCCTCTCTGATGTGAAAATGTGATGGCTACAAGGATACTGAGTGCGAAAACATTTTGGAGTGAGGGTTTGGGGAAAATAGATGAATGTAAAAAAAGTGGCAGCATTGATGAGTCTAGTTTTGATGGAAGCTAATAATAAAATACTTTGGTTTTCTTGCGATGGCAATTGGCATGAATTGTGATTTTATTCTTTTGCTTGAACTTGGGTTTTGATGGAGATATAAATTGCCAGAATGAGGGATGTAATCACAGAGAAATCATGCTGTCTGACTTGGGACTGCTGGAAGCTTTTATACTTCACGTTTTATTGCTTTTCAGTTTCTTTCCTTTTTTCCTTTTTCTACAGTCTGCATCCTCCTCCAGCCATTATCCCTCCTCCTCTCACTGCCCACAATGCTTTGCCAATTCCTCAAGCAGCCTTTCTTTAACCCTTTTCACATCCATTTCTTGGAATTTAGGGCTGGTTGACCTCTCTCTAGGAACCACTGCAGTTAAACCAGAAAGCCAGTCTTGGTTTTGTTCTTTCCCAGCCATGAATTCAGAGCCCCGGCATCAATACAATAAAGAAACCCTTGTTGGATTTCGTTCCCTGCCCCATAGGAGCCTTGTCCATGGGATTTTGTTTGTTGATACTGTTGGTAACATCATGGGGGATGCACAGCCACAAGCTGGAAGCAAACAAACAACAGTGAAAAACAACCACAAACAAACAGCATTTGTCAGATCCCCACTGTCAGAGGGTTTTCATTCAAAGCCTTAAAGCAGCAGTGGCCGTGTAGCATTGCCCCAAAGTGTGAAAACCACCAAGAATGGGCAAATGCAAGCATTTTGATTATAAGGTGACTACATCTCCTCTTACTGTCTGTAGATGTTAGCTGTCTCTGTGTCTGTAGAGTTTAACTCTGTAACAGGCAGGGGGGAAATTTCCATCCTGGTACCTGCCATCAAGCAGTGATGGGGAGGCAAAAAACCAGGATGATTTAGCAGTTCAGCACACACATGCATCCCACTTTCTGGCAGGCAAAATGCCTCCTCACTTCCACTCCAGCTAGGCAGGCACTGAACAAAGAGGCTGCATGGGGGCAGCCAGGTGGTTCTTAGGATGGACAGACAGGTGCAGACGTCTGGCCTGCTGGAGCCCAGCCTGTTGTGAGGAGGCAGCTCTGGACATGCTGTGGGCTCCTTTCTGTCCTCTCCCTGGGATGTCCCTGGAGCAGGGCAGGGAAGCAAAGGGACACTGTCTATTCCCTCCTTGCTCTCCTTGAGCACTGTAGGGCTCCTAAGCCACAGCAGCTTGCGAACGCCTTGGAGGCTCCATCAGGGCTGGGGCTGCTGATGGGCACAGAGCCCTTCCCCAGGGCAGTGTGACACCCTGGGGAGCCATTGCCATCATGGGACCTCTGAGGCTTGCTGTGGGCAGAAGCTCCAAAGCACACAAGGACATTTTGAGATGTGATCGGTTGGGAAACCTGGATTTGTTGGACCATCAAGGTGTAAAGCTGTAGGCAGGGGGAGGTCTCTGCCAGCTGAAACTGGGCTGCTCCCATTGCCAAGAAGGCATTTTCCTGAGGTGTATGTAGTATCACTGGCTTGAGGAAAATTCTGTTACAGTCTCCAGCATGATGGCCCATCGCTCCAGGCAAATATGTCATGGCCTGCTTGTGCAGTTTATGTAAATAAACTTTTTTTTCTTTGATATGTGAGTATAGATAGTGTTATTATTAATGAGAATCTAATCTCCCTTCTGGAGTGAGGGTTTTGACATGCAAATGGGCCAGAGGACATTTGATGTTACATCATAGTTTAATGGATAGGAAATTTGTTCAGGGAGTCAAGGTTAGTAAGATGTAATTTGGGGAGTTACAACTATGTTCTTGATTACAAAGAATGATAAATATTTGATAACAGTTTTCTAAAAGCATCTGGAAAACAAGAAAATGCCATCAGCTTTGCAAGAAATTGCTGTACTGGGTTTTCTTGACAAATGGAGAGGATTCAGATGTTCCTGAAGCTTATGGTCATGTAGGTCTGAGATGAGGGATTTTACAGCAAAGGGTAGGAGCAGGTGCCCAAAGTGCTGCTATTTGTAGTGTTCAGAAGAAAGCCAGCTCATCTTCTGGCTCCCTGTGTCTTAGGGGAGTCCTGGGTATGCATCAGGGCAGAGAGACCAGGAAAGAATGTCGTTGACCATGCACAAACTTCACTGAGGTGAATGTCAGAGTTTCATGTCCCCTTACTGCAGAGAATGTCAGCTCTGTACACTCAAGCTCCAAATGGAACAAAAAATTTCAAATGGGAAGTGAATGCAGCACTTCCTCTGCTAATCTGTGAATCCAGATTCACAACATTTGGCTTGACTATTCATGATCTATTTACCTTTTAAAATTCAGACATAGGCATGTGTATGATGATTTATTCCTCCTTGTAATTGGATACAGTGATTAAATGAGCTTGCATATTATAGTTCATTGTCCTTCTGGGATGTGGGCTACCGTTTCTTCAGAGCAGCAGCTCCTAATGGAATTAATTCCAGCTCCTGTATGTTTACTGTAATTGGTGATATGTTTCTAAAAACTGATATGGAAAATCACTTTTAAATATATGTTCTTACATATGAAGCATTCATCTAGCTGAAGGGTGGTATGTAATCCTCAGAGTCTTCCTTTAAAATGCTTTGCTACCTTCTCTGTCAGGCTCTTTAGGAACAATAAATACATTATCACTATTTTGTAACCTGAAAGAGGCTGTAGGAAGTGTTACACCTAGCAGAAGTGTTTACCAGGCTGCAGCCATGGCAAAATGATTGCAGTCTGAGACTGTCATCACATAATTGATGATTTCCCATGGGCTAAGCAGTGGTGATATAGGAAGCATACTGCTTCTTCATAAGAAAAAATAATTTTTTATAATTGCCTTTAATGACTAATTGAATAAGCACATCAGTTTAATAAAAAAATCCCGAGAAATTATGCTGTTAGCTTATTTAATGTCAAGAGGGTTTGAAAAACTGATAGGCAAAGGCATTTTGCAGTGGGATCCCCTCTGACTCACATTTGATGGTGTTGGCCAACAGCATTGGTGGTGTCTGCATGGGATGGTGGGTTTGTGTACTCAGCCTTGGCCAGTACCTCCCCTCTCTCCTGGTCCCGTATCTGCCTCCTTTTCTCTATACATTGGCAGAATAAAGCACATTTTATGAAGACTGTGCTGGCACTTACAGCCTAAAAGAGCTATAGAAATGAAAGATGGCAGTGAGCACGAGTCACAGCCAGGTGCTGTAGTGGTGAAACATGGTCATAGAGCAGATCATCCAAGAGGCACTGTTTAATACAGTGGCTTATCTGCTATTGCAGTTTGTGATTTTGTCCTTAGCATTGCATCCGATTCGTGTATGCTTCTGCAGAAAGGTGGGGTTTACCTGTCAGCCAAGGAGATTCTTCTGTGCCCTGTGAAGTCCAGGAGACAGCTGGGTGTCATGATGAAAGGCTAAAAATTGAACACTTTCAGTGAAATACATCAGAATGCATCTCCTGCATTAGATGCTTTCCAGTGTGTGCGTGAAAAACACAATATCTCATAAGACTTGAAAGAGAAAAGAGACAAAGGAAGAAAGCTGGGCTATGTCAGTCCAAAATTATTCCTGAGAGCTGTGTTTTGCATCTGTTTCTTTTTTTGTGAATGAATCAATAAATAGCACTAAAAATCTGAAATAATGACAAAAGTGAATGCAAACCTTTAGAAAATTACCCCACTGTGCTTTCATCTATAATTGATTAGTATTTCCCTGTTATTTAACTGAGATAAGCAAGGCCATCAAATAAAAAACCCTGAGTAATTACGGTACAGTTGAACCGAGGATCTAATGCTGAACTCCCCAATGACCATAAATACTTTGAAAAGTACCAAAATAAGGGTCTTGTATCTTAAAATTGTAGCACTGTGATGCTCTGTATTGCAAGCAGCTAAATTGCACGCAAACACAGTTCAGCTGCCACAGGAAAATATGTCCATGCAGGTGTTCTAATACTTACAAGCAGCTGAACTCTGGATAATGTCTGTTCCTCGTGTCTTACCCCTGTATGATCTTTAAACAGTGCAAGCAAGAACCTTTGTGATTGCTTTCATTCAGCTATCAGCACAGGGTTGTACTGACAAACACAATTGTTTGAAGTTTTTAGATGTTCTTAATACATATGCAGGCTATGTGCAAGGCATTTTTTTATTTCTGTCTTCCATTAAGTTGTAATAATAATGAGCATAAAAGCTGTCTTTAATTACATGTTAGCCTGTCACTGGAATGATTTGGGTGTCTTAGTTTAGCAAGTACAATTTCAGGGCATAATTTAAGGACCTATATCTTATAAATAAGTCTACACTTAGTGTAACAATGTATTTTAACACCACCATTATGAAATTCATCAGATTTTCTAGGCACCCATTCACCACCTGGGGAAGCAAAATGCAGCTGCCTTGTGAGTGCTCTGGTGCCCATTGTTCTGGTTTTATACTGTGAAGCTGTGCTTCACTGACGTGGGGAATGGGGAGGAAGACAGGTGAGGAAATGCAAGATGCAAGGATGGCTCTGTTTGGTTTTTGGGCTCTCTTGGGTGTCATGTCCCTCGTGCCACCCCCCTCTGCTGTGCATCATAGGTGTGTTGTTAAATATTGAATAAGTTATTTCCGAGCTGTCTGAGAATTGTTTGCCCATCAGCCTGAAGTATTGTACACCCTGTGCAAAATGCTGGAGGTGGCATCCTTCACCACAGCAGTGACATTGCAGTATGCCAGTGTCTGTCTGGGGCTCCTGTGGTGTTTGCAAGATGTTTTCCTCCCTCTCCACCTCTGCCCTCTCCCCAGCAGAGCCTGTAACACATCACAGTCATGCAGCACCTTTGCTGGGCCTTTTGCCTCCATATGTCAGAAGATGTTAAGTGAGTCTCTGCTCTTGAGGTTACATGACAGTGGGCCACAGCTGTGTATGCAAGACCCTAACCTAGTGTGTGTGACCCGATACACCAAAAATATCCCACCACTTGACCTTTCCTGTGCTTGAAGAAACGTGTGGTCTGCTCTGCATGCTCTACCCATCTTGTATAGAGATTTGGACCAAATTAAACAGCTCTTGCTCAGATGAAAATACCGTCGTTCCCTTTGTAGGCAATTCTGTCAAATCTACAGAAGGCAGGAGCGATTTGCCAGTGGAGGCTTTGTCGTGCTAGGCTTCCCTGAAGAGATGCTGTGATGTTTACTGCACATGCTCCATGCCACATGTTGGGGAGTTTGCACTGCTTAGCATATTTATGATAATTTGGCTCCCAGGGGCAAACAAGATACTCCTTATACCTCCTTCCTTGGGCTGAAGCACAAAGAAATTTCCCCTTGCTGCTTTGTAGGGGGGGAAATAATAGATCAAAGCTTCTTGCTAAACACTTTAAAAAATACACAGCATGGATCTGTACATTTCTGCTCCCCTAAGGGACCCGTCCCTCTGGTTGTATGGAAAGCTGTTAGCAGCAGGTGATGGGAAAATGCTGCATGCTGAAGTCTAGGCATTGTACCTGACCTGCAGAGCTTTAGGTGAGGCACTACCATGAGTAATTTTACCTGTCCTTTATCCATGTCATGTACCAGCATGGAATGTATTCTGGTCACTATACTGTAGTTGTCATAATCTGCTGGACTGGATGTTGTCCAAGTGGATTTAGAAGTAAAGCCTTTTGGGGCTAATAGTCTCAACTTGAAAATAATGCCAATTAAGAGTTTTTAAATATATGTATCCAAATAGATATGTAATTTTGGATTGTAAATGGAGAATTTGGGCTCATGTTCTCAGAAATGTCACTGAGAAGCAGACTGTTTTAAAGCATCTCAGTGATCTAGAAATTAGTAGCTCACAAGCATTTTTTAAAGATGTGGTGATTTTTATGCTTATATATAATATTAGATTTGAAGATTACTGTTTCCTAGGAGTAGATTTTCCAATTCGGCAATGACAAAGACATGCTGAACTTGAAACTTTGCTATTCTTCGATGCCACATAAGTGTTGGACAGCAAAGATGAAAAGAATAAAGATTGGGTGCATCTTCCTTTGTGTTAACTTTCTGAAAGCTGAGTGTCTGATTTTCAGGTTCCCTTTTGACTGGAATATGTGCTGGACTCATGGACCAGGCAGAAGGCTCGAGCAGCCTTAAGGCACCTCAGAGCACGCAATTGGTAGGGCCAGGCTTCCAGTGGCAGAGGGGAGAGAAGGTGCACTGTGCACCCTTTCTGTGCACTGCTTTCAGTTGCTGCAGAATGGCTGTGTGCTGTGCTGCCACCAGACAACAAAAAGTCCTGTCCTGCTGGCACCACTGAGGCAGTGGCAGCTCTCAGTGGCACCTGGAGCTTGTGTGATTGGGGGTTCTGAGTCGAGACATTGCATCTCCTTGGTTGCCTGAGGAGGAGGAGGAGGGTGATGGCACTGATGCAAAGAAGTTCCTGTGCTAGACAGAAGCAGAAAAGTAGAACCTTGCCTTGTGCTTGCTCATACAACTTTCAGTGAGCCACACCAGTGCCTGGGGTGCCAGGCAATGTGCAAGCTGGAGGTGCAAACCCAGGAGGGCACATCACAGCAGGCTGTGCTCAGGCAGCTGGTCTGCAGGCAGAAATATGAAAGGGAACCATTAAATCTTTCATCCTCTGTCCTGCTGCTCCAGGCAATCCTGGCCTGGGTGGCTTATTATAATCAATCGATGGAAAGAGAGGATGGGTTTTTCTCCTCAAGTACTTTGGGAGATGCCTGATGTGAACAAGGAGTGTCTGCCTTCTGCTTGTGTGAGGATTTCACATTTCACATGTGTGTTAGAATACCTCACTTTACTGTCAAGTTTCACTCCTTGGAAAGCTTCAGTGTTTTAGTTGCAGCAGTCAAAGGCACTTCTTTAACAAAAAGTATCAATAGCTTAGAGTGGCTTCTCTAGGCAACATTTCTAATGCTTCAAAATGTGTAAGGCGTAGAGGATTTGTCCAATAATTTCAAGTAACCCTGACCATTATAGCTGCACATGAATCGCCAGGGCTCCCTCCCACCCGGGGAAGAGAGAGAGGTTCAGATTTCTATGTGGAAAAATTAGTGTCTCATTAAAGCTGGAAAAGTTTGACATTTGCTCTCTGCCTGTGGTTTCAGGGCTTTTTGTCTCTCCAACAAAATAAGAAGCTGCTCCAATACATGTGATAGCAGCAACTGGAATGCAACTTCAGGAGCATCTTTGACCTTACCAGACAGAATGTGTTTGATTCATTCTGCAGATGTTGAAATACTGCCAGAAATTTCTGGGAGATGACCTTAGAAATGATTCCTAGTTCTGACTTTTGTCCTCTAATAAAACATGTGGTTGTACAAGTTAAATATCTTGCCCTTATGTATTTTAGTTTTCTAACCTAATGTCAGAAATAAATGTCTTGCTCTTTATTCCTTTGTGCATTGATTTTTCAGTGCCTTGGTGGTTAGGTGACATAACTACTATAATTGTTTTAATACATTAGCAGCAAATTATATATCGATGTTCTTTTTTTTCATTGACCTTTGTTTCTCAACATAATTTTCTTTTTTTTTTTTTTGCTTCATGCTGTGTCCATGGTGGCATAGCACTATTAGAGGATTCGATTTTGAATTAAGGGCTAATCCTGCAGGGTCCTGAGCACCGTTGCCATCTGCTGAATGCAAGGGAGGTCTGGGATCTCTCAGACATGAGCAGTATCTTGCTAGATCAGATAGCAATTTGCATTTACTGTTTGTGCTCAGAGACATCCTGATGTTTTTAGTAAATTGTGGTGGAATTACAGATTACTGAGAAACTTGTACCTTTGAAGAGAGTTGCTGCTGTCAAATGGTTTTTCTGATTCTGCAGAACAAGCAATTTTCTGATCACAGCTCAACTCTCAAACACAGGATCTGTGTTTGCATTGCTGAAAGCTTTCAGAGCATTGCATAGTATTAGATGAACTAAACCACACAAAAAAATCTACATGTAGCATTGCCTGCCTTGAGGTGTGTTATATTTTTTCTCGTTTTGCAGAAGGCAGGAAGAGGTGTGAAAAGAATTTGTCAAGACTATGAGCTTTCAGTGCTGAGAGGCTGAAAAACTTGGAAATGCTTTGCTGTAGCCCTCATTTTCTTTAATTTGAACTAAGTGACTGATTATTTAAGATAGAAAAAACTGTTTTTTCCCTATAGAATAGTAAGTGATCAGCATCCATTTTACTCAGGCACAGAGCTCATCTGTCTGTTTGCCCAGCTGTAACTCCATCTCATAGGGCTGCTTTTCTTGATGACTGTGAGAGATGCATGTCGTAACTGTTTCTGATCAGCATGGTGTTGCTAACCCCATCAGTGAATATTTTCTTTCTAAAAAAAATACTTCCACTATGAGCTATGAGGTCAGAAGGTGCATTAGTGTTATTGATCCCAGCTTTTCAGTCATAGCAGGATAAAAATTCCAAAGGATTCAGCTGGTGTAGCAGTTGACTCTTTTTTCCCAAATGTATTCTGGGGGATGAGCCTCACAAAATATTAGAGAAAAGTGTCTGGTCCTGCAAGGTAGGGATGATGCACTGAATGTAAATGAGAGCAGAGTTGTTGATGATTATTTAATTTGTAATTCTGGCTAATACTGGTAAGTGTATTAACATAAGGGGATGTCAGAAGCTGACCATATGGTCATCTTATCATCTTTGCCATAGTCACAAATGGGAAATGGCATAGCTAAAGCGTTTTAGAATTTGTTCTGTGTTGTCTAAAATGCTTTTTTTTTTCTCTTCTTCTTTGTCTTTCTCAAAAATATCCCCCCCAAGCACCAAAGAGATTTCATTATCACACAAAAGTCCCTCAGAATTTGCATTGATGTTTGAAAAATGCATGTGCAGCCCCACTTGTATTTCGTGCTGCTGGAGTTCCTAGATGCTGACAACCAATACATTGTCCTGAAGTTCTTACATAATAAAGATGAGGAAGGTATTATGACCTCTTTTTATTTGTTACATTTCTGAAAGATAAGTTGAGCAGGAAGGAAGGACACTTAGCAATTTCCTCTGCTTGGAAAGCAGAGGGTTTAGAGTGTTATATTTTTAATTCAGTGCATGGTTTTCATTCTCTGAGTTTAATTCTCTCATACACATGGTGACAACCACAGGTGCTCTGTAGCATGACTAAGGCTTGCCACTACAGTGGCAGGAGTAGTTTTCACCTATGAGTTACTGAGTTCCTGGCTTGTTTATTCAGGCCATTTTTTTTCTCTTTTTTGTTGTTGGTGTTTGGCTTTTCCTTCAATCTCCATACAGGTTTCGCCTCCACCAGCAAATCCTTGGAGAAAGCTGAATCACTGCTTTGCATAAAGTGGAAAAAGACTTGCATTCCAATGCTTTATCTATATTTTCTTATAATCCGATTTAGTGTGGAATACAAGCCTGAAAAACCCTTAAATCTTTCTGTAATTCTTGCACAACCATTCACAATGGATTTGTACAGTGCAAAGTTGAAGAGATTTGGGTTCAGAATAGTGATAAGTTAAAAAAAAGAAAACCCCCAAAAAAACCCTGATTACTGGTTTTTCTTTGCAGTTTAACAGATTTCACTGTCAGTACCCTCTTCCCAACTAACAGTACATGACATACACAATCTGCAGAGAAAGGAATATAGAGTCTATATGCACACAGTCTATATGCTTATACTTCTCTGTATAGAGGAATTTGCCTTTTGTAAGCCATGCAGTTATAAGAAAAAAACTCGATGCATTGGATGTTTTAAACCCTGTTGTTGCCTTGTTTTGCATGGCTTTATTTTTTTCATAGTATTTAAATAATCATATAATGGAAAGGATAGAACATGGGAAAAGGAATGCTGCAGAGAGTTGAAAGGACAGAGCCTGAAAAGTTGCTGAAAAGTCTGAAAAGTCTGATATGAAAAAGAGAATGGTTCTTGTCATCTCAGCAGTCAGTTTGTTCACTTAAAGTGGGAGGACTTGTTTGGCTTTTTTTTCTGCTTTTGTTTTTTTGTGTTTTCCCTTTTGGTGGTCTTTTTTTTTTTTTTTTATGGTAGCCATTGAGAACTAACAAACCAAAATCTATTCAGGATGTAGTAGTGTGATCCGAAAACCAGGACAAGCTGGAATTTGTCATCAAGTTATCAGTTCTTGTGGGTATAAAGGGATTAATGACTCAGGCATTAGGAATAATTATATCTGGCTTAGCTGGACAGTATGTCTAACATTAGCAGTAGGGCAATAGGTGTATTCTAAATGCAGCCTGAGCTATTGGACATGTCTGTAATGTAAATATA
>VYZP01063870.1:182-22815 GCA_013400635.1 Hypocryptadius cinnamomeus | reverse complement strand
CCAGGCCCAAAGTTCTGAGAGTTCCCTGCATCTCAGATTCCAACAACTGAGCCCAAAATTGACTTTCAAAATTGTCTTTCAAACATAAAACCACCAGCAAAGAGATGGGGGCTAAGGCAGAGTCAAATAACCAAAATATGGGTCCATAATTTGGAGTCTCACCCCCTGCTAGGCACATTCAGCTCTTTCAAAGCCTACAATGAAACCCTGAAAATGTTAAATATACAGAAATTCTACAATTCATAAAGCTATTCAATTCATAAAGCTAAACCCCCATGCCTCAGGTTATTAAAGCAACTTCTTTGATGCAGTTTTTAATAGCTGTAAATACCAAATCTCAGCATTTCCTGCTAGCAGGGGTTTTATGAGCAACTCAGATATTTTTTTCCAGCCAAGGAATGATTCATAATAAACACACAGGACTAAGTGGATGGATTCTAGAGCAAATAATTACATATTTTACCTCTCATAGACTCATTGGATAAAAGCAAAATAAACTCCTGGAAAAGTTCAGATATTTGTGGTGAAATATTTCAAGATTTATCAAAAGTCAAAGATAAGCCTGGCTTCCTCATGGATCCAGAAAACTGCTGGGATTAGCTCCAGACCTTCAAATTAAATTAAAATTTGTCTTTCCACATTGTTCCCCAAGAGGATTTTCCTTTCTTTTTTGTGCCTTTGGACTTTGAGGGGAAAAAAATATTTGGGGAATTTGAAGCTGTTTGTTATCCATGGAAAAAAAAAGGCAAGAAATTGGCTGTCCCAAGCAGTCCAAGGCAGTTCATCCCTGGGCTGGGGCCAGCTGGGGTGAGCTGGAGGAGAGGTCCTACAGCAAAATTCACAATTTTCCTGCCCCAGCTGGGAGCAAATCAAACTCCAAAGCCACAAATGAAGTGGCAGGGCCACAAATGAAGATGTAGATTTTTCAGAAACTCTGTTTCTGAGGCAAAGCCGTGCTTAAAAACAATCCTTAATGCTGGGTTTAAATTTATGACTGGTTTAGCCAGCCTGGCTTTTTCTCAAGCTCTAATTTCTTCCTGCTGAAGTTCAATTCAACCAGAAGATAAAGGCCACTGTAGCAGGCCTCCAAAAATAGTCTACAAAAATCTTTTTAAATGACTTTTTTATTTAGTTGAACTATATATATTTTAAACAAATGGCACTCCAGCTGGAAATTGATGTGTGGGCTAGTTAATTGTCAAATTATTTCATAAAAAGGCCTTTCTGTACCCACTCTGAAGGAGTTTTTCCAATCACCAGCACTCTGCTCTCAGCTTGCTTTGGCTCTGTGGGGGCACTTGTTGGAAATAAAATGTGGAATTATGGCTGGGTGAATTCACTCCTCCTGCCCAAGCCCATTCTGGTTGGTGGCAGAGGCAGAAATCCCAGGATTTCCAGAGGAGTGGGAACAAGAACTCCTTTGCAGGCCCTGGGAGCTGACAGGAATATTCCAGAATAAGTGGATTTGTATTTTGAGGAATGGGAGCAGCCCAAAATTAGTGCTGGTGCTGCTTAAAGCAAAATTGTCCCTTCAAAAAGAGAATATTGAGAACAGATTGGTGATAAATCAGGATGAAATTTTATAAATAAAATTCAAATAAATTAAAAATAAATTTTAAGATGTTATTCATAAATAAATTTTATAGATAAACCTCTGTTCACTGTGAATTTTTGTGTTTTGGGAGTCCCTTAAATTTCAAATCCCACAACTTTCAGGCTCAGTTGTTGCAAACCTCTGCTGAAGGGAAAGGTTTGGGATTTTGCTGATTAAACTGCCTTCAAAAAACAACTTGATCAAACCTCCTGATTTTCCTCAGCAGCTCTTGCACTAAGGATTTATAGATATTTCCATGCACATGGAATTCAGTCAGTGCAGATGAAAAGGAGGGATAAATAGGATTAAAACTTGTGTGACACTGCCAGTCCCCTCTTCCTACACGTGCCAAAGTCTGTTTAGTGTCCCATTGATCCCATAATTCTTTAATTGTCCCAAATAACTGGGTTAATAATAATAATAATAATAATAATAATAATAATAATAATAAACATCAATAACATTGATAATGATAACTATAATGGTAATGATGATAATAATAACAATAACAACAACAACAGCAACAACAATAATAATAATAATAATAATAATAAATATAATGATAATAATAATAATAATAGTAATACCAAGACCTACAAGATCTGGTGGCTTGATATTCCTCCAAAAGAACAATTTCTGGGCAAAAACTGGAAAATTTTGGGAGCAAAAAACACAGGACAGGGAATTTCTGCTCCAGGAAGGATGGATGGGAATGCTCAGTGCTTTGGGATAATGGCACTGATGAAATGGATGGATTTTAGCAGGTAAAATTCTGAATCCTTCAGGATGAAAAATTCAGGGTGAGAGAAACCCAGGCTGAAAAATGAGTAAAAAATAGGGCCCTTGTGCATGGAAGTTTATTTTCAAGCAAAGCAAGATTTAAAGGAATTTGAATGTGAATTAAATGGTATGAAACAACTAAAATTGTACCATAACAGAGTGAACAAACAGAACTCAGAATGTTTCCTGCTCATATTTTTACAATTAACAGGTAAAAAAAAGCATTTGTGGTGGCTTTTATTAACAAAATGACTTTTTTTAAAAAAGATACTCAAGAAACAAGGGCTTAGAAAGGGTTTTATGGGTTTATGTCCTTGTTTTCTCTACCTCTTGAGTTCTATTTTCTCTCATAGCCACTAATTCTAATATCACTGTTATAAACACACATCCAAAGAACTCCACTTTTTTTTCAATTAAAAATATTGATTGCTACAAAAAATTAAGGTGCACAAATAATCCCCACCATTAAATCCTCCGTCTCTGTTTATGGAAACAGCCCCAGGATAAATTAACCAGATGTTTTCAGAATATTCTCCTCTCTCTCACCTTCATCTCCTCTGCTGTTTAGGCCTTATTTCAATTCATTTATTTATTTATTGATAAATGTTTGATGCACAACTGAACACTTCAGCCCCTTGCAAGTCTCATCCAGGGCCTGCTGAAATTAATGAGGAATTTTTTTTTGTAACTTTGGCAAACTTTAAGTCAGGTGCTACCAGTGAATTTCAGCTACAAACAAGGGCATGGAAAGTCAATTTCTACAATAAATTCGGGCTCTTTGCCCTTGTACCTATCCCAAAAAAAAAAAAAAAAAATTCGAAATGTCCATCTAAGAGAAAAAAACTCATTAAACCCCCTCATAGTTCTGGTGCAGAACAGTAGTAAACTGAGTTTTATGAGTTCTATCACAACCATATAAAACGCTTTACTGAAAAGACCACTGAGCTGGAAAAACTCAGGAAAAACTGCCCTGAATTCCATGTGAACACTCATAAATCTGCCCCCCCTTTTCCTTTTTTTTTTTTTTAATTTTTATTTATTTTTTTTCTCCTCCTCCAGCACACTTACCATAAAGCCCCTGTTCCACATCAGATTTCTCTGCCTTTCACAGGCAGCCTCAATATCTGACACAATCTCAGGCTCCCAGACTCCAATTCTGAGTTTTATTTCAGCTCTATTGCCTTACCACGCTGGGGTTTTGGGCCCTGCCTCCAGCTGCAATTTGCAATATCATATTATTTATGGCCCTTCTGAAAGGTAATGAGGAGTAAAATACAATGAACAAGAACAGATATAAAGACAGGGTGATGTGGTGGCAAGGGAAGGAAATTTGAGTCTTTTACCAAAGCCCTTTTCAAGGAGAAAAAAGCTTCAAACAGCCCTGAAAAAAAAAATTGTATAAAAGCAAGGCACCAGTGTGAGGGTCCAAATTTGTATTTAGCAGATTTATTTTATTTCTGCCTAAGGTGTCAGAGCACATACCTGGGACAGGCCGAGGTGCACAGATGCTGTTTCAGAAATGTACATTATTTTACCATCAGACGCCACGACAAAAACAAAACCATCCAAAGTCTGAAATAAAGAGAAATGCACAGAGTAAGAAGCAAGAAATCTGTTTAAAACATTTACAGTGGGAAAAAAAAATGTATTTTGGAGGATGATTTCTGTCCTAGGTTGAGAAGGAAGTGAGGTTTTTTTGGGAGGTTGTGGTCAAACCAATCAGTGCTTGGATTTGAATATTGACTTCAACAAACAGCAAAATTTAAGGAATAGAAACTTTTATCTGATTTTGTTCCCTTAGACTCAGGGTCACTGTGAAATCCACCTCGTTCCCTGCAGATGCAGCTCTGCTGCAATTTCAGGGAATATTTTGCTGTTGGTTCAGGCTTTTTTTTTAGTGCTTAGCCCAAATCCTGAGCTCTGTGGTGCTCAGGGGGAAGTCAGGCCCTACCTGAGCCATTTTTTATGGCATAATTGGCAGACCCAGGTCACTGCTATTTGCAATTTATTTCATGGCACCACGAGCAATGTTGAAATTTGGCTGCATTTTCAAGAATGTGTTTCTGAACAGAGAGCTCTCTGCTCTGTAACAACGTGAGCTTCCAAAAAGAAAGCAGAAAAAGTCAGCATCCAAAAATTAATAAGCACAAATATCTCTCTTTGAGTCTCAAAGGGAATTTACCTTCCAAAAAAAAAACAAACAAAATTCAAGGGTGGCTGTGTATAAATGATCTCTCCCTTCAATTTAGAGACTTTCTGACATAAAAAACCCCCATCAAACTGCCCAACCTCATCCTCTGTCAGCATCCAAAATTAATAAGCACAAATATCCCTCTTTGAGTGTGATAAAGTTTTATCCTTGCAGTCTGCAAACCTCAACCAACTCAAACTTGAGATCCAATCCTACAAATTCTCCCTGACAGGATATTGGCTGGGAGGCAAATATTGCTTGTGTGAGTAAAAACTGAGGCTTGATTTAGTCAGATATTATTTATAGGAGAAAAAATAAATAATGTGGTGAAGCTGAGCCAAAACTGGCCATGATTTGGATACAAAACCTCTCAGTCTGGGGGGCCCTTGATTTTTCAGTGCCCAATTTCAGGCATTTTTTCAAAAGTACCTGATAGCAAAAAATCTGCATTATCCCTACCCAGCACAGAAAGCTTTGATCAACACGTGGCATGTGAAGATCAGTGAATATTCCCACATGTGAATATCACTGGAAAATATATTTGGAAGAGAAAAATAATTTTTACAGTACATAAGTAAAACCACCACCTGTTTTAATCCATTTAAAGTCACTGAACTGGAAGAGAAGCAATAAAATCCTGTCTACTTCATGCACCTCTAGTGCCACCCCAATAAGAAAATATTCCAAATTATTCTCTGGCCTACTAATGACTCTACAGCATATAATTGAAACCAGATTACTCTTTGCCAATCTTTTTAAGCATAAATCAAATTTTGTAGAAATATTATCATGGGAAATAATTTATTGCGGTTTTAGCCACAATTTTGCTTTAAACACTGTTGTCTTGCAATTGCTTGACCCTGCATCATTAATAAACTTGGGTCAATGCTGCTGTTGCTGCAGCACATCCCAAAATTTCATGTACAGGGAAGCACATTGAAGCTGAAAATTCACATGGAAAATCTCAGTCTAAGAATCCTTAAAAAAAAAAAAAGGTTTGCAGTAAATGTGGGTTTATTAAAACCTTCAGCATTCATCATTCAGAAATAGCTGAACTGTAAAATGAGAGTTACAGGTGGTCAGCATTTAATTCGGTGTAAATTCAATTAATGCCAGACAAAACAGGGAACAGCCAGGAGGAGGAGTAACAACAACGATTTCTACAACTGGGTCTGTATTTTAATATATAAATTAAATGATCATACAGATTATTATACACGACTAGATCAGCATTTCCAGGTGGACTCGTGACTCTGAAACAGCTGAGAGGGCAGCAGCTACTTGAAATAAAATTCCAAGGCTGGAAATGCCTCCCCAGGAGATCATTTTGAGCTCTGCCATTGCCTGGATGTTGTCAGTGCCTCCCAAAAATCTCATTTTTCCCCGCAGGAGAGCGGCTGATGCTCTGTGGTGGCAAATAAAGAACTGCGCTCGTCATTCCAAAGGTCGGAGCGGCGGCACCGCGGCCGCGGAGCCCGGGCAGAGATTTTCTGTTGGGTTTTTATCCCTGGGCGAGCGAAAGAGTGAAAACAGCCCCAGGACTGTGAGCAGGAATTCACCTCCCGCAATAAACCCGCCCGCTAAATGATTCCGGTTTAGTGGCTCTTTAAAATCGGAGGAGAAAAGCCACGCTGCGTTTGGTTCACGTGTTAAAAAATAAATAACAATAATACATATAGAAAAATATATTAAAATATACAAAAATATATAAAAATAAATATATAAATATAAACATAAAATTATAAAATATAAATATACATCTATATCTATATCTATCTATACAGATATATATCTATTATATATAGATATATATCGGTATAGATAGATATAGATATAGATATAGATATAGATATATACAGATATATATCTATTATATATAGATATATATCGTACAGATAGATATAGATATAGATATAGGTATAGGTATAGATATAGATATAGATATATACAGATATATATCTATTATATATAGATATATATCTGTACAGATAGATATAGATATAGATATAGATATAGATATAGATAAAATTGAGTTAAATGCAATTTTTAAAATTCTTTTTAAAATCCCTCCTGCTGGCACCCTCGCCCCGGCCACGACTTTGTAAATTCAGAATTCAGAGGAATGCCAGAGCAGATCACCGGGATTGTGAACAGCGGGATTTTCAGGTGTTAAACTCCCGGGAGATCCAATCCAGGTGTTGTCCCCTCCCGGGTGTCCTCCCCTGAGTCACCACCGGGGAACACCGGTCCCCTCCCCCGGGGGCTCCCTGGGGACATCCCCGGCACTTTTGGGGCGGCTGGTGGAAGCTTTTAGGGCTGGGAGAGCTGGGCGTGCACAGAGGGGATGAGCGCCTCTTGCTTCTGCCCATACCAAAGGCGAAAAATAATGAAATAATTGGAATTTAAGTGGTTGATGCCTCTGGTTTTCTGCTCTCCCAGCCCGATGAGATGAAGGCTTCAGCCAGGCTCCTGTCGTGGTGCGAGTGGAGGAGGAGGAGGAGGAGGAGCAAAAGGAGAAGGAGAGGCAGCCCCTCAACCCCGCGTTTTCCATGTGCTCTACCTGAAGCAAGTGGGATCCGAGCTCCATGGCCACGTTATCCAAAGGGCCGATCCTGCTCGGCTGTCCCCAGGCGTCGCCCAGACCTACAAAAAAACCCAAGGATTTGGTCAGAGCAGGCAGCGGAGCCCGAGGTGTCCCCCCTGCCCCTGCTCCCCCTCCTCCCGCGGTGGCAAAGGCTGAGTCCCTTCTCCACACGGGCTTTGGGGAAGGGAATTGTTCTTTTTCTGGAGCGGAGCATCCCCGCAGATGCGCTTTCCCCGGATTCCCGGGAGAGCCTCTCCAGGGACGGGGCCGCAGCCGCTCCCACCGTCCGCAGGGCCCGTCCCGTCCTTGCACGGTCCCCTGTCCCTGTCCCTGTCCCTGTCCCTGTCCCTGTCCCTGTGAGCGGGGTGGCCAAGGAGGAGGAGGTTAAAGAGGGCCGGAGGTCGATTGGAGATAAACAGCCCCGATTTCACTTGTGCACGCACGGGACCGACAGAGCTTCGCCCCCCGGCCCCATCTGACCCCACAGCCCGAGCCCAAACCCTACCCCACAACCCGACTCCACAGCCCGACCCCACAGCCCAACCTTAAACCTGAGCCCAAACCCGAGACCACAACCTGACCCCACAGCCCGACCCCACAGCCCGACCTTAAACCTGAGCCCAAACCCGAGCCCACAACCTGACCCCACAGCCCGAGCTCAAACCCAACCCCACAGCCTGAGCGCACAGCCCAACCCCAAACCCAACCCCACACCCCAGCCCACAGCCTGAGCCCACCCCGGGGTAGTGGAAGGTTCCTGATGGAGCTGCCTTGGGCTGAGGAGGGGCGGTGGGGCTGGGGTTAGTGCGCTGGGTGGGTTGATTGGTTAGTTGGTTGGTTGGGTTGGTTGGTTGGGTTGGTGGGTTAGTTGGTTGGTTGGTCTGTTGGGTTGGTTGGTTGGTTGATTGGTTGGGTTGGTTGGTTGGTTGGTTGGTTGGTTTTCCAGGGTAAAAAGGAGCCTTTCAGCAGCTGCCCGAGGAGCCGAGGCCACGCCGTGCCATGCCAAGAGCCGGGCACTCCCGGGGCACCCGGTGGCAGAGGGGTCACTGCCCCCAGGGATGGAGGGGAAGGGAAGGATGTGACCGCATCCATTTGGTGCCTCGATTTTGGAGAGAAACAACAACCCTCGGCTTCGGGGAGGCCTCAAAACACAAAAAGGGTTTTTTTGGCCGGTGGCCCTGGGTGAAAGGCGGGGATTCGGTGCTGCCAGCCTGGAATTCCACAATCGGCCCGGCTCGCCGATGCCCCACTATGAAACTGAGCCCCGCGTTTTCCCCCTCTGGCCGCTCAGGGGCTTCCAAAGAAATCTCCTTTCTCCCGGCTGTGCCTCCGGAACGGGAGGGAAAACTGGCAGAAATTCCTACCCTGAGCTCCAGCTCCGCGATTCCGGATCCGTTTGTGCTCTGGCCACTTAAACCCGGTCTGGGAATGATGGGGGGATTTCTCTCCACCCTTGCGGCATCCCTTGGGGTGGGCAGGATCTGCCGCTGGAGGCGGCGGGGAGGACTCGGTGCTTCCCCCGGGTTTTGATTCCCTTCCCGGTGCTTGGCTCCATGTCCCGCTCCCTCCGGGAAAGCGCTAAGGATCTTCCCATGCCAGGCAGGGGACACCGGAGACCTGGGCCGGCCCTGACCCCTCCTTTTCGCCGTCCCAAGGCAGCAGCAGCACCCAAAAAAGAGGGGTCTGCATCCCCACCCCGTGTCCGTCTCTCCAAATTCCGGGAATGGCCGCGTTTTCCCGTGGGGAAGGGAAGCACACCTTCCCTGCTCTGAAAGAAGCGCTGGGAAATTTGTTCGGGAGAGCCAAACGAAAATTCGCGCTTTTCTCCGCCTTTTCCCAATTCTCCGTTTGGAAAAGGCTCCTAAACTTCCAGAGACACGGCAAAAATGTCCTTTCTGCTGAAAGGCTTTTTTGTTTCTCGGGAGAAAAAGTTTGGGAATCGCGGAGTCATCCTGCCGTTTCTTTCCCGAGACGGTATCAAATGCAAACTCCAGATCTGTCCCTGTGCCGCGGGGTTTGCCCTTATTTCGATTTACTAATTACAAATTTCGAAATATGAGACTGCAAACCTACAAAGAGAGTCGCACACAGCGGTGTAAAAACTGCCGTGAGCTCTTCCCTTCCCAAAGACGAAACAGATTTATTCCTTGAGCTCTCACGAAACTCTTCAAGAACGAGCCGCGTCTCTGCCCCACCCGTGCGAGACAATTCGCTCCGTCCTGTCCTTTCTCAGCATCCCAAAACCTGCACGAGTTTTGAGTTTTTTCTCCTAGCCAGGAATAAAAAATGTCGCTTGCTCAGATTTGCTGCCTTTGGAGTTTTAAATTGGAGTCGCAATCGCGAACGCGCATCGAACGTAAACACGTTCGGTGGATCAGCCTGGCATTCGTCTGAGCTTATTTTAAAGCCGGTGAATTTATCGTTTAATCCGCCAGCAGATCGCTTTAAAGGTGAAAACGAAACGAATAAATCGAATAAAGTACTAACGCTCACTAACTTCTCCTCCGAGACATTTGCAAACGCTCGTTCCTGTAAATGTATGGATGCCATAGGCTGGGCCTGGCTGCTCCTGCCCGGCGGGGAAATCACGCACAAATTCTCTCCCTGGCCTGGAGCGAGGCCAAAATCGCTGCGGATCCACAGCGAGCCTTTCCCGCACCGCTCCTGCGGGATGGGACTTGGCCGGGATGGGAGGCGATCCCAGTCTGGGGCTGCTGCCGGGTGTCCCACACGGCTTTGTCACCGCACGGGCGCTTTGGAAGGGGACATTTCCAGATGTCCCCTCGCAGCAGGAATTACCCGGCCCCGAGAGAAAATTCCCTGGAGCATCCTCCCCGCAAAGGCTGGGAACACCCGTGGGGGTGGCCGAGCACCAGCGCGGCTCCTTTTCCGTGCCAGAGGCTCAGGAATCACCCAGATCCAGCGAGCTGGGAGGATTCCGGCAGCGGGAAGCCCGGAGAGCCGGGGCTGGGCTCAGCGGCAGAGCCCGCACGGCCCTGCGGGACGGTGACCCGCCAGTCCCAGGCTCAACCTCCTCTTTTCTGGCACTCCGCCGGCAGACATGGGCGAAATGAGCCTCTCTCCTGCTTTTCCTGGTGGTTGGATCGGTGTCGGTCCCCGCCGGGCCCGGGGCCGGGCGGGCAGGGAGGGCAGGACCGGGATGCCCGGCAGGGCGAACCGCCGGCCCCAAGCGCAGCTGTGCCCGCCGGGCCCCTCCGGGCACCGGGAGGCAGCTCCTGCTCCGACAGCTCCCACCCGGAGTCAGAGGGGGTTTAAAACAAACACCCCAAAATTTCTGCTGCTTTTGCCGCTGAAAAACTGGGGGATTTTCGTACAAAGGCGTCCCGCTCCCTGTGGCAAACACGGACAAAATCCCCCTTCGTCCCTTTTGACACCTCTGGCTGTTTTTCAAAGTACCTCAGCACTCACTTTGTACCATTTGTACATTTCCCGGTTTCCAGGGAGCCAGCGGGGTGAGTGGAACTGTAACAAGATCTAGAAATATTTGGGAACAGCTCCCACCTTTGCTCTCGGCATACAGAAGTTCGTCCACACGCACCCATTTGAAAGCCCGGTAGCTTTTCAGCTTGGGATTCTGCTAAAAGAATTACTCAGCCATGTATTACGTTCAGTATCGGGTTGCCCTGTAACTTGGACTATTTCCTTTGTGTCTGCTGGGCTGTTCCCCGGAGCGCAAGGTCCCCCAGCCTTCACAAGGAACAACGACAGACCCTGGGGGCTCGCCGTCAATTCTGCTTTTTGGGTTTTCCCCGGCGCGGCTGTGCCTCCTTCGGCCGGGAGACCCCCTGGGATATTCCCGAGGGGCAGCCCCGAGCTCCGCCGAGCTTTGTGTCCCTCGCTGAGGCGAGCTCCGAGGCTCTGCTGTCACCCCGTGAGGAGGGCAGCGCTGACACCGAGCCCCGTCTGCAGCGGGGGCCGGGGCATCTCAGCCCCGACGGCACCGCTGGGTCCCGGGGGCCGCGATGGGCCCGGAGCCAGCGGGGAACACCCGGGCCCGGCCAGGGGAACCTCTGAGATGGGGGAAACCCCCAGGTCAAGGACGGTCTGGGAAGGAGCAGGGCCGGGCAGGGATGTGCGGGGCCGCCCGCTCCTCTCTGCGGGCTCAACGTGGGGAAGGCGGCCGAGGGCTGGGCGGTGGGAAGGACGGGCGGAAAGATCAAGAGTTTTATTTTTTATAAAAATAAAATTAAAAAAAAAAAAATTAAACGGGTGAACTCCCAGAAAAAAAAAATTAAAAAGAAAAAAAGTGGGAAAAAAAATGCTCGTAACAAATCTGCCCCCCAAGACACCCGCACAAAGCCGGCTCTCCCCGCCGAGCCCAACCCACCGGGTCGTGTTAAGAGGCCCCAAAGCGGGAGTCCTACAGACAGGGAGGTCACGGACAGACCCACGGCAGTGACCCCCGCCCTCCCTCCCTCCCCTCCGGCCGGGAGCGACCGGAGCGACCCCGCCGCCCGTCCCCGCACCGCGGGGCCACCGGCTCCCGCCGCCTGGGAACGGCCCCAGGAAATGCCTAAAAAAAGCACTTTTGTTTTAGTAAGACCTTTAATGTCACTATTGGTGGTTAGTACAATAGGGGCTGGCTTTCCAAAAAGGGATTACTCACGCCTCGCGATTTATTTATTTGTTTAATTCATTAACGAACCTTTTCCGAGCGCGTGTGACCATCAGATGAAATGGCTGCGATTCGCCTTGATTTTCTTAAAATATACATTCGTGGCCAGGTTTAAATGGGGACCGAAGACTGTGAATATTCCTAGTAATTTCTATCGTCTGCCTCTCGGAATAAGGAAGGTCTGAGATCTACCGCTCCGTCACTTTATTCAGATTATTTTGTATTGCGCACATTGTATTTTGGGTCACATATTAATTAGCTGGCTCCCATCCGGTTTAAACAACCATAAATGTCCAATTTCATAATCGGTTTTGGACACTGCGTCGGGGATGGGGGAGGGAGAGGGTGACGATTTCGCCAGTCTGCCGTAACCGGGGGGCAGAGAATCGCAGTTTTTAAACGCGATTCATTCTCGCCTCTCTTTCTTTCATTAGCTCCTTTTCAAAATAAAAATAAAATAGAATAAAATAAAATACTGACAGCAAAGATAGAAGACGACTCGTGGTGTATTTTTGTTCTACAGCAATAAAGCCGTGGCAACAACAACAACAAAAACCCCAAACACAAGAGAAGACGGCGTTAGAGAGAGGAGCGCGGGGCAGGCTGGAGGCTGCTGTGTCCTGACTTTAACTCCTGAATCTCAAGGTCGCAGCGGTACCGCAGGGCACAATCCGGGATTTCGGAGCCCGAACTTGTCCCTTGCAGGGCTTGCGCTGCGAGGGCGAAAGGAGCCGGGGTAAAAATCCCCTTTCACTCTCGCTCCTTGGAGTCCGAGCGGGTTCGGTCCATCCTCGGGAAAAGCCTGGCCGGGCTGAGCAGGAGACCCGGCCCAACCCAAGCCCTGTCGGGATCAGTCACTTCTCAAACTTTTCCCAAACTAAGTGTGGAAATCAGGGGGTGAGCCGTTCACCGAGGGGTTTAAATACACAGCCCTGTCTCTCTCTCTCTCTCTCTCTCTCTCTCTCTCTCTCTTTCACTCTTTCCCTCCAGTCTAGACGGAGCTGGAAGCCAGGTCTGCCGCTGAACAGCGTTTCTGGCCGTGCTGGCCGCAGTTAGTCCGGGCCTAGCACGCGTCTGGTGGCGTCTCAGACCTGTCCCCCCCACCCTGTCACCCCTTGGAGCCTCAGAGGGTGACGGCTGGGGCAGCCCGGGCTGCTGCTACTTGCCCACCTTCATTTCCCGGCCCGGGACCCATCGGGTCCAACCCTCGCCATGGGGCTCTTCCCCCAGCTCTGGCTGGGCCAGGATTTAAGCTGGGACGCCTTGCCGGGCTCTTTCCCCTCCCAGTAAAGCCAACTAGAAACCAGTAGCCGGGTATGAGGAGGGGGGAGGGAGGACGGACAGGAGGACGGACAGAATGGGACCCCCCTTCCTCTCCTTCCACGGGCAAATCCCGAGGGAGAGGGAAGTTTGGGTGATGCGGGACTGTGTGGAAGAAACCCCCCCTAAAAAAATCCTTCTGCAGCCGCCTCTGCCCGCTTCCCCCCTTTATCCTGCACCCTCCCAGGCACTAAACGCAGGGCTCGGGGACCGGAGGAGGTAATTCCCCCGGCCTGTCATCCCTGGACGCAAAGCTTTGGTTTTCAATGTATTTCCAGCCGTACTTAAGACGATGAAAGATCAGGAATTCGCTGTATGCATTTAAACGTTGCCCTTAATAAGCAGAGTGTGCGGAAGCGCACGCCCGGCCTGTTTAGGGAAGACAGACACATAAAGCACACCCGAGCTGTGGGTATAAACCTGCTCTCGGGGTCGGCTCGTTGCTCTTGAGGATCAGCAGGGCTGGAAAAGCCGGGACGCATCCAGCAGCATCTCGAAACGTGCCGCTTTTCCTCCCTCCTAAATCAAAGGCGTTCGGGGGCACGTTCGCCAGGCACGGCCGGCGAGTGACCCCCCCACAGCCCCCCTCGAAATTACGGCGCTCTATTTCTCATCGGGAAATTTCCCGGTGGGGAATAATGGCTGGAAAATGCGGCGGAGCAGCGCCTCGCTCCCTTTGCTCCGCTGGCTCGGGAGCGCACACTAAAGGAGTCCTGGCTTCCCATAATAGCACGGCTGCCCCGTGCTCCCGAAATTTCTGAATTAAATGGTCACGACGGTAAGCTTTGCTCGGGTTGGGAGGGGGTTTTTTCCTCGCCCTCCCCCTATTTTATTTTTGGTTGTGTTTTTCTTTTTAGCCTTTCAATAAAGCTCCTTAGAAACCGCGCCGGAGAGCAGACCTTCCCCTGCGGAATTTGCTAATTCCTTCACCCTGCTCCTAGTCCGGAGAGGCACAAACAAATGACAAAGCGGGGCAGCTGGGCTTTATTTAGCCACCCGCAGGCGCTGCCCAGCGCTTCATTCCGCCGCTCGCATCAGCTCCGCGGCCGCACCGACAGCGCGGGCGGCTCCGCTCGGCCCCCGGCCCGCAGCCTCCCCTCGCCCCCGGCGGCCCCAAGGGCGCTCGGGGGGAAGGCAGGAGCCTACCGAGGGGATGATTTTCCCCAAACCCTGCGGGATTGGTGCCGGGCCTCGCTGCTGGGTGGCCCCGAGAAGAGCCACGGGAGGCCAGCCCAGGTCGGGAGCAGCGGGGTCCGGGCCGGGCTGGGCTCGGACGCTCCTTCCCCGCTGTCCCCGGGAGAAGCCGCAGGGCCTCGCTGCGGAGCGGCCGCGCCTTCCTTCCCAGCCTGCTTCCCTGGCTCCAGAGAACTCCAACCAAAACAAAATAATAATAACAACCACACAGTCGGTTTTTTTTTTCCCCGAGGCCGTGCCCGGACGGGAAGCGCCGTGCCCAGGGGCCATCCCCGGGAGCCGGGCGGGCTCCTCCGGGGCTGCACACACGAACCGAGCCCGCTCTCACCGGCACGGTCCCCCCGAGCCAACGGAGCCGAAGCGGCAGCCGAGGAGGAGGGGGAGAAAGGGGGGATGAAGCGGCCGGCTCTGCCTCCACCGCCGCCGGGCTTGGGGCAGACGGGCTCATTCGCAGCCCGCTTTTCCCTCAATCCCCCCTCGCTCGGCCAGCCCGTTCTGAGACCCCTGCAGGCATCCCCTCCCTCCTGCCAGGGCGCTGATGGGGCCGTGCCCACCCCAGCACCCCCTCCCCGCTCTCTCCCCGTCCCTCCCGTGCGGGCTCCCCGAGCCCCGGGGCTGATTTTACCTTCGGGGAAGACGGCTCGCATTTTCAGGTAGCTGGTGGTGAGGCGGATGATGGACGCCTTGTCCAGCTGCGAGGTGATGGCCGAGGGCAGGGGCAGGAGTTTGGCCAGTTCGTAGAATTCTCCATTTTCTTTTTCCCGTCTAGTCTTTGCCGCGTTCTTGGATTTTTCCTTCATCGCGACTGCTGCAAGGCGCGGATGTCACTGGCATATTAGACCCGGTTCTTCCGAATGGCAGGGGGCATGGATTTCGACTGCAGAGTTAGTGTTTTCGTTTAAGGAAGGTGATTTACCCAAATCAAATAATTAATAATAACAATAAACGAAAGGGGGGGAAAACGACAAAAAGGGGAGGAAAAAAATAAAGCTAAACCAACCAAACAAAACCAGCACGAACAGAAATGGTGCGAGAAGGGGGAAGGCGATCTCTGAGCTACAAGCAGGGCAGGGAAGCCGCTCGGAGAAGGCAGTTCTGCTCTGACCCTGCAGCAGCGAGGGCTTCGAAAGCCAGACTGAAAGACCCACGGCAACCCCCGTCCTCTGCGTGCAGCTGGGAATCGGATCTTGATCTTCTCCTTAATGGGGAGCAAACCGCTGGGTTTCCTTCACCGAACGATTTCTTCTACTCGATTCTGCCCCATCCAAAAATAATAATTAAAAAAAAAAGAAAAAAAGAAAAGAAAATAGAGCGTCCGTGCAAGAAATCATTGGGCTAAGCAGGCTGAACCATTTTTGGACATTTTGTCTCTCAAGAGAAGGAAAAAAAAAAAACAAAGGGAAATCGAACGACCGCGCTGCTCGTCGAACGAAGTGCAAAACGAGCTGGTCCCGGAGCCCGAGATGCCGAGGACACGACGAGCCAAAGTCAAAGCCGGTGCCTGCGGCGGCAGCTGATGGCTGGAGTGCTCCGGGATCAGCGGCTCTCCTTCCCCTCCGCCTCTCCGCTCCGCCCGTGCCCGAGGGGCTCCGGCAGCGCCGGGGCAGCGGGGCCGCCGAGCCCCGCGGGGGCTGCGGGGGCTGCGGGGGCTGCGGGGCTGCTCCTGCCGCTGCGGCCGCTGCGCCCGGCTCCAAATGTGCTTCTCATGCGGAGTCAAATTAAAGGATCCGTTTTCCTCGGGACCAGTGCCACTTCAGCGTTGTCTCTTTCCAAACAAGTCCGAGCGCTGGCAAAGGCGCGGCATCGATTTTGTTGCTTTTATTTATTGGTTTGGTTGGGTTTTTGTTGTTTGTTTGTATTTTTCTCCTTTTTTAAAGAAAAATAATTTGAAAGATAGGAGTCTTTCGTCTATTTTTTTTTCTTTTGTTTCTTTTTTATTTGTCACGTATTGCAAGAGCGAAGCGGTAGCTCTTTGGCAGAGACATGCCTTTCAAAGGCAAGGGGAGGGTTTGCCACATTCAGCTCCCGCAATTCGGCAAGGATCGAAGGTAAAATTCCCCTCCTCTCGGAAATCACAGCCGCCACGCTTCTCGTCTGAAAGCACCGATATCTCCGCTTTTTTTTTTTTTTTCCCTTTTCTTTCCTCTCCTTTTTTTTTTATTTATTATTTTTTTCCCAGGGGCAGAAGGAGCTCTCTGAAGTGGACCTCTCGGTTAATTCTTTAGCAAAGGCTGCAGAAAGCCAGGAGAGCCTCAAGAGGGGAGGGGATAATGTATCCGTGACGTGTCCTCCCGCGCAGCGCCCTCCGAGGGACCCAAATCCAGAGGAGCCAGCGCAGAGCCGCAATTAGCACTTGCGAGGGGACGGGAGGCCGGCCCGGGGGGAGCCGGGGGCGGGGGCCGCCGCCTGGGGCAACCCCAGCCCGCTGCCGGCGGAGCCCCTTGCCCCTCGCTGCCCTTCTCGGTGACCCCGAGGGGGCCTTGTCGCCCCAGCCGGGGCGCAGCTGCCCGCTGGGGAGGGGACACGGGGGGTGTGGGGCCGTGACACGCGTGGGGCCCTTCCCCAGCCCCGCCGGGAAAGCACCCGAGAGCTTCCCGGGTTGTTCTGGGTCTGGGTAAAGCGTACCTGGGCACACGCACAGGTACGCGTGGCTCGCATAGACACAGCACTCATTGATGCCGGCTGTGTAATACCCGTTTTACACATTTCTACACACGTTTATACACAAATATATCCGCACATTCCCCTCGTACACGCCGAGGAGGGGGCCGAGCTCCGGCGGAGCCGCCCCGCCGGCAGCCGCTGCTCATCAGCCCCCGCTGGCCGGGGCTTAACCCCGGAGCTGCCGGAGCCGCTCTCGGGGGAAGGGGAAGCAAGTGAAGAAGATGCCGGGACCCCCGGGACCCCTCCCTCGGAGAGCTCGGGGCCACCTCTGCAGAGCTTGTCACTAAAGCCATGCCTGCGTCCCTCGCCGTGTCCCGAGTGAGGGAATTAAGCCCAGCTCGGGCAGGACTGAGCCCAGCCCGGCCGGGTTTAACCCGACGGGAGCCCTTGAGCAGCTTTTGGGGACACAAAGCCACGCGTGTGTCCCTGTCTCACCCGCACGGGGACACGGCCCCAGTCCCCTGAGCCACCCCGGACACGCGTGGGGATTAAAGCGGAGAGGAGTGGAGAGGAGAGGAGAGGAGAGGAGGGACCAGCAGAGCCCGGCGAGACGCGGCTCCGCATCCCGAGGGGGATGGGAGACACAATGCCCGGGTCCTTCATACAATCCCCGCGAGGGGCCTGGCCGTTTGCTGAAGCTGGCCCGGGCTCTGTAATTGTAATTATCCCATCAGAGCAGCGAGAGCCCGGCCCGGCCGTGCCGAGGGCAAGGCCGAGCTCTTTACCCTGCCCGGGCCACCGCAGCCCGTGGGATGGCGAGTGGGGACCCTGCGGCACCCCCAGGCCGAGATGCGGCTGGAACCCTCCTCCAGCACTGCCCTCACGGCCCCAAATGGCCCCAAATCCATCCCCTCCTGCCTCAGGTACCCGCACCGCGCCCGTCCCTGGGGACAGCGGCTTCTGCAGGGAAGGCAAGCAGGGAATGGGTGGGATTTCGGCTGGATTTAGGCTCGCAGGTCAAGGAAAGCTAAGCGAAAAGCGATGTGCCCCGTTTCTCCCTCCCGCGTTGCCCTTTTTACCGGCAAGGTAGGGGAAAACAGCAGCCCCGTGCCCCTCTCTATGGGGACACTTCTGCTGGGCACAGTGGAGATGCCAGATTTACCCAACCCCTGTATTTTTATTTTCGTTTTTACTGAAGCGTGTTCCGGCTGGGACTTTTTGCAGAGCAAAACAAACGAAAGTTGATTTAGGAAAAAAAAAAATGTCCAAAACAAAAAACAACAACAACAAAAAAACCCCCAAAACCGAAAAAGCAAAATCAGCCGTCGAAAAGAAACCTCAGATTTTCGGGGAAATTCTCAAAAGTCAGTGCAACCTCCGCCCGCCGCCGAAACTGGACATATGAGCAGAGGTAAAAAATAATATATATATATATATATCTCGGGAAAAAATGTTTTATTTATATATAGATATATTTATTTTTTGCGGAAAATTAGCTGTATATCAAGGCAGGTCCTAACGGGTCCGATTCAACGAGCTCCGCGATCACTAATCCCGAAAAGGAATTTATGTGGGACATTTCTGCATTCTGTGAACAAAATATAGAGACAAACGACGGGGTGGCAAAGGAAAGCGTGAGAGGAACGTGTTGTGTTTCCAACAAATTGCATTGGTCTGCAGAAAGGGCAGGTTTGCGAATGTTCTCAACAGAATCCCGACAGAAAAGGAGAAAATCACGGTGCTGCAAGGTTGGCCCAAATGTATCGAGGTGGATTCGCTGTGTGCAGCTCGGGGAGCCCGAGGTGGCTGCAGGGACTTCCCTGCCACCCTTTCCCTAAAAAACTCCTCGTCGGGACGAAAATAAACCAGGAGAGTAAATAAAACAATTTATTACTTAAATATTCAGACCATGTTTTCACGGATACCTTGTCGTGGGATCCTACACCGGGCGCGCACAAACCCCGCTATTATTCAACAACATTTTCCCTTTGCTTGGAGGGGAAAACCCTCCAAAAAGGAAAGAGTTTCTTTCCCAGGTGAGCTGTGTAACAGAGGAACATTTTCAAAGTTTTCCTTTCCTTTTTTCCTTGCCAGGGATTTCAACTGGAGACGGAAAACAGAGAGGAAAACGAGAGGTGAGAACAACCCCATCCACCCCAAAATGAACCCTTTTCCCCCATCCACCCCAAAACAAACCCTTTTGGCAGCTCCCTTGCGCGGGTGGGTGCCCCGTGTCTGGGTGGCCACGGGGACAAGCCCGATCCTCCGAGGGAGGGGGTCCAACACCTTTTTTTTGGGGCAATTCCGCATCTTTCAGGCGTGGGGGCGGCACCCCCGGGACCCCCGGCACCGCTCCCTTCCCATCCCCTGCCCCTCCCGGGATCCAAAGGAATTCCCAGGGCCGCTCCAGCCGAGGTTTCCAGGCACAGGCAGCAGGACGGGGGTAGCCATCCCCTGAAAATGTCCCTGAAAGTGCCACTCCTGCCCCCAAAAAAACCTTGCAGCGCCGCGATTTTGGTGTTGGTGGAGTTTTCCTTCTTTTTTTAAATTTTTTTCCCTTGGTGGAGGCTGGGGAGGAAATTGGGGCTGCGGAGCCGAGCACAGAGCGGGGCTTAACTTTAGTCTGATGTGCTTAGCTGAAGTATTAACTGTGAGAAATCCCACCAAGTTCCACAGGAAAGAAAACACCGTCAGATATTTGAACATTTCCAGTCTGCACCATCAGCACCGCTCCCAGCTCGAGGAGCAGCAGCGCTGATCGTCCCCTGAGGAATCCCCCGGATTTTTTTCCCCTGTAACTACCGCTCCCAAGTGTGGCTGTACACACACAGCCGCTCACACACGCAAATCCTATAAATGCTAATAAAACAGATTCCTCAGGATTTGTTTAACTTGCCCCGGCACCGCCATCCTGTATTGATATTCAGCGGGGTTACTGGTGTGCCTGAGGATTGCTGGTGGAGGGGAAGATTTTGGGATCAACCTTCTAGGGTGCCACTCGGACACGTCCCTTCACACAAGGTGGGAGCCACAAACATCGGCAATAGGACGGATTCGAACTGAATACTTGAAAGGGGAAAAAAGGAAGTGGAATCTTGGTGCTGGAATGATGAAGCTATGCAGAATCGAGGCCTCCGGTTGCAGGGGATCGTTTTCAGCTCCTTTCTGGAAGCTGTATTGCTGCTATTGTCCAACCTTTGCTGGCCACATGGGACACGTTTGGCAATAGGACAGAAAATTATTTCTACTGGGCATGAACTGGAAATCTCCAGCTGGGGCATGGATCCCATTTCTAATCAGGGTGGAGGGAAGGAAATCTCAAGGCTCTTTCTTGTTGCTCAGACAGCATTTGGGGGGTTTGTCAAAAGATCCTATCCAGAAAAATTACGGCTGTTTAAAAATGAAATAAGCGTTGTGGGGGTCTTTTTTTTTTTACCCTTCCAACTTGTAAATGTGGGGGTTTTCTTTTGCTGTCCTTGCTGTGGAACGGGGTGCATGCTGTGTGTGCTGTGCAGTGATAACACAGGCGTGCAACTCTGCAGGAGCTGTCAGACTTGATGGACTGATCCAAATGGATGATATTTGCAAAAAATATGCCCAAGTTAAAAACTCTCAGTGCTCATGTTCGGGTCAGGTTTTCAATTTCAGTTTTCTAAGGAGAATAAAGTTGTTTTGTTAAGGTCAACTTAATTTTTTTTTCCCCCTCCACAACCGGAGCTGGAATTCAGTGAATTTTCCGACAGTGTTTTCATAGGGCTCTGATAATTGGTATTAATTATGACACCCAAAGTTTCGTGACCAAACATTTGCTGCTGCTAATACAAGCTGCAAACCATATTTCTTTAAAGTATGGGAGATAGTTTGAAAGGCAAAAGCTTGGAATAGGAGAGGGAGTGTATCAATCAGGGAGAGGAAGCTTCTTGGCTGGAGAAACTGGAAAAAACCTAGTGGGAAAAGCACACACTGGATCATTTTTACTCTATCTGTCTGAAATCCTTTGAACATTCTAAAAAGCCAATGTGAGTATTTTTATTTACTTTTTCAAAGTTCTGCTCAGAGATTTGTTTTCTCAGTGGTCCTTGGCTTATATGAGCAGTGTGACTAATCTAGTGGAGATGAATAATGGATCTGTGAGGAATAGAGGAATTCTGATTCAAAAACATTTCTCTCTCTTTTTTTGGTGGTATTTTATGCTGCTTGGCATTCAATACATTATATAATGACTGTCAGGAGGACTTTGGTAAAACTTGATGGTAAAGTTTATAAATACTTTAGTCATGATTTAGAAATGATGGATGGAAAATGTTATTTATGCATAATGCTATTTATGCCTAATTATGTGATGTTTTACTCTGTTCTGAGCACAGTCATAAGCAAAAGAATGTGCTGTCATTAACAACTGCACCTTTGATTTCTAAATAGGTTTTTTACCATGGACAGACAGAGAAATTTAAGTAAAGAATGAGCTTTTCACAAGGGACTGGAGCATGAGGGGCAGGGAGGGGATGGAGAGGGAAAGCAGAAGTTCTGGCCAAGGTCGTTTTTAGGAACTCAAGACCTCAGCCCTGAAAATGGACCTGGATCAGTCAAATCTCCAAGGCAGGAGCTGAAACCAGCGTGGAATTCTCAGAGTGCAGCCTCAACAAGGCAGGAGAAACACTGGGAATAGAGGGAAGGGAAACTGAAAGGGGAAAGGAAAAAAAAGGGGAAAGGAAAGGGGAAAGGTTCCCTTGCTGGTGCCATCAGGCTGATTGGGAAGTTCTGGTGTTGGAAAAGTAAAAATTCACCCACAGAGGAATTTGCTGCTTTTCCTCGGTATTGTTTCCAGATTTTCCTGCCTTCTTTCCTTAGTCAGGGTTCATTTCATCAAGGTTTCCATGTTTTATTATGGGAATCTGGGATAGGTTCAATCTTAACTAAACAAAGATGACCCAAGTTCAGTCTCTGTCACCATTGGAAAGACACCCAGAAGATGCTGCCCTCTAAAATTGTCTGTTTGGCTTCGGATGCTGATCCTGAAATTTGAACTTCAAAACCCAAGGAATTAGTGAGGAATACACAGTGCAAATGCTGAAAGCTTCTCCCTCTCCACTTCCAGCAGCAGAAAGTGTCCTTGTTTTACACACAAAACCAGTCAGACAATGAATATCCAGGCTCAGCTCCCTGCTTTGTCCCAAGAGGTTCAACCACAGCCTCTCATGGAGGGTGGACCCTGCCTGGGTGCTGGACACCCCCAAAGTCACTCTGCCACCCCCTCCTCAGCTGGACATGGGAGAGGAAATATCATGGAAGGCTCCTGGGTTGAAGTAAGGACAAGGAGAACGCTCAGGAATTGCTGTCACAGGCAAAGCAGGCTTGACTTGGGAAAAAATTCATGTATTTCCAGTCAAACCAGGGTTGGATAATGAGAAATAAAAAGTCAGTCTTAAAAAATACCATTCCCCCACCCTGCTCTTCTTCCTGGGCTCAAAATGCTCTCAATTTTCTCCAGTGGCTCAGGGGGAGCTCCTGATGGAGCTTTTCCCATGGGGTCAGTCCTGCAGGAACTGGTCCCCTTTACCCATGGTGTGAGTCCTGCAGGAATTGATCCCTTTTCCAATGGGGTCATTCCTGCAGGAATTGATCCCTTTTCCATGGGGTCAGGCCCTCAGGAATTTTTCCCTTTTCCATGGGGTCAGTCCCTCAGGAATTGATCCCTTTCCATGGGGTCAGTCCTTCAGGAACTGCTCC
>VYZP01063869.1:1634-13748 GCA_013400635.1 Hypocryptadius cinnamomeus | reverse complement strand
TTTTAAGGGAGATGAACAAAAAAACATAAAAAGCCACAGAAATGGTTTTTTATCTATTGTGACAGAATAATTGTGAAGGCAAAAAGAGTCAGAGACTGCGATACAGCTGTTTTCAAGATCTTTTATTGCATGGGAAAATTTTTTTTTCTTCAAGTCACTTACTATTCCTATGAGACTGTAAACCAGAAAATAGTAAAAAATCATTTTCCCTTAACACAGATTTTAGTGAGTCACAGGGTGTAGTGTAATAGATTTGTCAAAACATGGGGAACAGAACCTTGAGAAAATTGTTTACAAAAGTTACAATTAGATGTTTCTTTTAATACTTTAAATAATTAAGTGCCAAATATTGTATAATATGCAAAGAAAGAATTGATTACTTAAACCCTTCCTAAATTTACAAGCTTATACTTTGCCTATTACTGTATTTTTCACCAGGATATTTAAAATTATTTTTGTTTATTTATTTCATTAATGGTTTTTAATAATCTACATGAAAGTATTTTCCCCTGAAATGTAATGCACATGTAATCATTATAAGCTATCTGTACTAAGTAAGTTTCAATTAATTTCATTCTAAGAAAACAAAAATATAAACATGTAATCTCCACATTTTTCATAATGCTTACATCAGTTTCTGAAATTCTGCAGAACTGATCCTTTATTCTTGGGAACCACCAATTTTCAACTCGTTTTCTTGTCTCCAACCCATAGTTTTTTTCCCATTTCCCCGTCTCACTGTAAATCGTTCTCACACAAGCAGGAACCACTCTTCTCTGCCATTTATTTAATCCCAGGAAACCATTTAGTTGTTTCTTCAAACATGAGGAACACGGGCCAACTCTTTGATAAACCGACTGCATTCTTAAGGTTATGGTATCTGAAACAACAAAAATATGCATTTCATGCCACAATACATAACGAGAACTCAATGATTATTATGATTACACTGAAAAGTGGTAGCTGCTAAACTATTTTAGCTTGACCTAGACTACTCAGCTGCTTTTCATGGAACTTGCATTTTATTTCTGTGTCTGAATTATGAAAGTATGTATTTTTTAGTCAAGAGGACTAACTGTGGCCTCGCACAGAACAAAAACTATTGTGTTAGATGTCTTATCTAATAAAATAAAATTCTTGCATTCAGTCTCCCATAAAGGCATAATCAGTCAATTGAAGGTTCCAGAAGCTCCATTGCCTGAATATAAGATGGCTAACAGGACATTAGTAAAAATTCAGAATGAAATAGAAGAGGAAGTTGGATGAAATGATACTGTAAAAATACTGAATTTGTCATCACTGAAAAGAGATGGGGGAGGATGACTATAATTAGTAGATTTCAACCAGATATTCTAAACCAACTATTTTGCTAAGGCTTTCTTTTTCAACTAAAAATCTGGTTAACTCCTCAAATGCTTTAGAGAGAGTCCACTAAAGCTACTCAGTGGGAGAAAGATCAAACAGTTCCCATATTTGGGATCAGTCTCAACAAGATACTTGCTTTTACTTCCTACAGTGGGAAATATGGCATTAAAAGAACCTCTACTCTGAGATTTCCTCATCTTGACTGCCTTTTTTTTTTTTAATGGCATTTTTACATCAGTATTTCCTATCCTCTATGGTTGATTTTGGTGTTTTGGTGTTGTTTTGGTTTTTTTTAAATTTTGCCCAGTACACTCGTACCAAACTAGATATTTCAGTCAGTTCAGAATTTTCCTTGCAGTTACATCAGTAAAATCCCAGTGTAGAGAAACTCTGTATAAGAAAAGATTTTACTTATGCATTTCCCATAAGGTAGAAACATTATCAGTAGAAATAATTGCTATACCACCTAAATTAGATCCCCAGCAAGCTAGTGGGAGTTATGCTTCCTTTAACATTCACCATACATGCATACACAAACCTCCAATGCCTGTCTCATTACCTATCTATAGAATTGCTCCTTTTCTCTCTTACTTATCAAGCAGGGTCTTATAAACACTTTTTCACTTATGTCACACCAATGCTCTGGATTTCTTGTTTCTACCCCCCATAATCTCTCTCATTTGTAATAAAAAAAAATTCAGGACTGTACTAGGATTCCCAGTGCAGGCACACATGAGTCATTCAGGAGACTCCAACTTCCCCCCCTCCATAACATCACACTCATCTCAAAATTGGCATTTCAATACTTCAAAGTTTTTTGCTTATTTTTACTAATTATTTCCTTATTACTTGTGTCTTATTTCTACTGATTTATTTTACAACAGAAAGGAGTGCTTCCTTATGCAAGCCAATTTCAACACTGCTGATTTACAAAGCAAGTATTTTAAAGCCCAGGAGCTACACATGAAGGGAGACTAGTGGATGACAGGATACAGTCTCAAGCTGCACATGGGGAGGTTTATGTTGGATGTAAGGAAGAATTTCCTCCCAGAAGGGGTGATTAGACTTTGGAATGGGCCGCCCAAGGAGGTGGTGGAGTTACCATCCCTGGAGGTGTTTAAGGAAAGACTGGACATGACACTCAGTGCCAAGGTCTGGTTGACAGGGTGGTGTTTGGTCATGGCTTGGACTCCATGATCTCAGAGGTCTTTTCCAAATTAAATGATTCTGTGATTCTGAGACAGAAAGAACAGAGACCCTGTGCCTGTGCACAGCTCAAGGAGGCCATCAGCCAATGTCATGCCTGAGAGGGCACATTTGGGTGACCTCAGGCCCTACAGGTCACCCAAGCAGGGGTCAGAGCAGTGGGTGGGAGTGAGAAAACAGCCACAGCCAAGGGTACGCAGCACTAGTGCTAAGCTCATTCAAACACATGGAATTTCAGGATGAGAAAGAGAACTGCAGTGCCCTTCCTGCTCCCAGGTACCATCATGCGCAAGATGCAATGGTCAGCCAGCCATGTGTTGGGCCAAGCCTGGATGCACGGCACAGAGGAGAATCAAATTCAAAAGACACAGCACTAAGCTGTTTTTCCTGTCCAGGCTCGTGTGCATGGGACTTGGACAAGGAGAGTCCCTCTCCCTGCCCACTTAAGGGCACTCTAGCCCAGTGCTGTGTGTCTTTCAAGGAGCATGTTATGAGCCTAAAACTGTCTTATCAGGCAGGTGTGCCAAGCAAGGAGGAAGGGGCTGGTCTGACAGAAAAATAAATCACAGTATGTCCTGAGCCACAAGGGACGCACAAGGATCGCTGACTCCAACTCCCGGCCCGTGCAGGACACCCCAAGAGTCACACCATGTGCTCAGGAGCATTGTCCAAGCATTCTTGAACTCTGTCAGGCTTGTGCTGTGACCACTTCCCTGGGGAGCCTGTTCAGTGCCCAACCACCCTCTAGGGGAAGAACCTTTTCCTAATACCCAATGTAAACCTCCCTGCCACAGGAAACGTTTGGAAAGATGCAGTAAGCACGCGGGAGACTGAATTAAAGTCCTGGAAACTGCCCGACGAGGCCCAGCACATTTCACTCAGCCCCGGTGGGATGTGGGGTGTCCCGCCGCTGGAGAAGCTTGCACGGGGAGCAGGCGGCTCCACGGGCGAGACAGAGCAAGCGGGGGAGCGGCGACAGAGGGAAGCTGGAGGAGGGGGGAACTCCGTGGGCACATGACCGCCGGGAGAGCCGGCTGGGCGCGGGCAAGGAGCCCAAAGGAGCGGGTTTTGGGCAGCCGCGGGCAGCGGGATTAGCGCGGCTCCGGCGGGCGGGGGCCGTGAGGCGGGGCCGGGCGGGGGGACCGTTACCTGCGCGCGCCCTCCCTCAGCTCCCCCGCCGGGCCGCGGGCGCCGCCATCTTGGCGTGTCGGTGTCGGAGCGAGGCGCCGCCTCCGCCCTTGGCACCGCCCGACGGGGCGGGAGCTCCGCGCAGGGAGGGAGCGGGAAGAGTTTCCCCCATTCCCCTGTGTAACGTGGAAACGTAGAACAAGAGTAAATAACAAAAATAATAATTAAGAAATTAACGCGGGTTGAGCTCTCTAGAAAATGCACAGAGCGTGCTCGGCCTTGAGAAGAGAGGGGCCTTCATTAATGTTTGTAAATATCTAAAGCGGGGGTGCCAAGAGGATGTTTCCAGGCTGTTCTCGGTGGTGCCAAGCAGTGTGACATGAGGCAGCTGATGTAGGCAGAAACTGCACAGGAAGTTCCAGCTGAAGATGAGGAAGAACATCTTTGCTGTGCAGTGACCGTGCACTGGAACAGATTGTCCAGAGAGGCTGTGGAGTCTCCCTCATTTGAGATATTCAGGAACCGTCTGGAGACAATCCTGTGCCGTGTGCTCGAGGATGATCCCTCTTGAGCAGGGAGGTTGGACCAGACGACCACCTGTGGTCCCCTCCAACCTGACCTTTTCTGTGCGGTTAGTTTTGCTGCCCTCCACAGCATATGCAGATGACCTGTAAAGTGACTGTATAGGTTGGGGCCAGATTTCAGTAATTTCAATAATTTTACTTACCTGCTGGGTTTGTTTGTTTGTTTGTTTGGAGTTTTTTGGCAGATTCTGAAATAAAGGCAACAGTTTGGTTTTTTTTTTTTTTTCTTTTTTTGTGTGATGTCTTTTTGATTAGTCAGACTAAAAAGCAGAAGTCACAGAAATACAGAATCACAAAATGGGTACCTGTGGGCAGGAAAAGCACTGCAGTTCTCTTTCTTGTCCTGAAATTCCATGTGTTTGAATGGGCTCAGCTCTAGTGCAGTGTGCCCCTGGCTGTCATCTAACCTCCCTGCTCCAACAGGGTCATCCTAGACAACATGGCACAAGTCAATAAAGGCAATCTAGCACAGCATAATTAATTCTACCTCTGCCTGGAAAGCAACATCTCATCCTGTTGTCAACACTGTGGAGTTCAGAGTTGGTTTTAATTACTGCAAGTTACTTGTAGTAGCCTCCAAGGAACAAGAAATAATTTTTTTTTTTATTTCCCCATGTTTGTGCCCTTTTGCTGCTGGCAACTGTTGATTCTTTTCACTTTTAGACCTTTTTCTTCACTGTTGTGTCTCCAACACAGTTTAAACAGACACATTCTGTTTATGCAGTGCAATGCCTACAGTAAAGTCAACCTTCTTATGTGACTAAAAATAAGTATTTACTGAATAAAAGCTTTCCACTAGGTTGTGTGTACCTGTCAAATGTGCTTAAATTATAACCTTTTCACCACAAAAATGAACAGAGAACAGCTCTGATGGTTACCCTGCTGATCAACTAGTACAGTTTCCCCATGACTCTGTGCATAATTTTATTTTGCTTTCCAGTTGATCTCCCTGTCAGCAGGTGATGGTGATTTGGCTTTAACAGGACTTCCATCCCAAATTTCTCCCTGAGCTGCTGTGTGAGTTCCTGGACTGAGGGAGGATGAAGCATTTTGTTGTGTGTAGGGACAGACAGTGCAGTCTCTGGCTGAGTCCCTTCCGCACGATAAATGACAGCTCATTACCAGCTGGGACATGGTTTCAACTTACAGGATGATTTCCCCTCACACTGCCCTTAACCCCTGCACTCTTCTGATTCACATCTGAGTGAATGGATGAAAATTATCTCAGAGAGGATAGCAGACTGAGTGAGACCATAGAAAAAAAGCCAGTATAAGATTTTGGAGCTTTTGTGTGCTTTTGGCTGTCCTCTTGACACCCCAGGACAATTATTCATTGCCATTTCTAGGCACTGCTGACATGGGGTCTTGACAGTGTTTTTGAAATGGTGCTGCCAAACAGTCAGTGCTTAATAGATACGTAACTCCTACCATAAATAAGGCAATAAAAAAGTCCAAATACCAAATAACAGTGTATGTCTGGATTGGTTTTGGCCTTCATGGATTATCACACCTTGAAGAATACCTTTGTTCTTCTTTCTTCTCAGAATGTTTTTGGTTGGTCTTGGTTTTTCTCACCTAATTTCAGTTTCTGTTTACAGAAAATCTTACACCTTTTCTAGCTCCGTTTGATATTGGCTGCCTTCCTCACTATTAGAATCCAGATTGCACAATAAGCTGCAATAAAATCAACAGAAAGTGACACAAATTAAAATTTCAGTATATTCTCAGAGTGAGTTTCCAGTAGTGTCTTGACAGAAGTCACCTTTTACATGTTCTAAGTAACACACAATTTAAACCCGTGTCAAACCTGCTGGACTTGTTTTTGTTAGCAGTTAATAAAAGTCGTACCAGTAAAGTCCTTCCAGAATAAAATAAGAATATTAAAGGATTTGGGTTTTTTTTTTTTCTCCAGTTAAATTTTTTTAAAATAGCGTCTGCAAAATGGCACTATAGCCAAGACTTGGTACAATACTTGCCATTTCATCAGAATCCCAGGATAGACTTGAGTTCAACCAAACCCAGTTTGGGTTGTTGGTTAATATGGTAAACAGAGAAGAGCTAGAGGCTTCACATGGGCCCAAACCTAAGTGAGTGCTCCTCAGGTGTGTCAGGTCTACTTTTGTGTATAGCATACATCTAACTTTCTAGGAAGCATTTAAGATTGTGATGAATTTAGTATTAATCTGAACAGATTATCCTCAGCTCCGAGCAAATCAAATACATAAGTAGATTGTCAGGATGAGAAAGTAATGTTTTAGTGAAATGAATGGATTAAAAAGATAAGACAAAGGTCTAACTACTGAATCAGCTATAATCTCGATGGCAGTGGGTGAGAAATATAGGTCAATGTGTTTAATGTTAGATACTTCAACAGTCCAGAGACTGAAATGTGTTTTAAAAATTGTAGTTCTAAATTTGAAGCAGTAATTAGAATTTCAAAATGTTTTCAAGACAACATGAAATAAACCTCTAGTTATTTTGCTAATTTTTCTTACTCTAAGCTCTATGGTGTTTTCCCCAGTTGAGGGGAAGGGCACTACACACACAAAGTAAAGAGGTTTCAATTTGCAAGCGAGGATGGCCAGCTGCTCCATATCAGGTCCCTTCCCTTTGGAAGTGAGAACCTCTCAGGTTCCTGAGCAGAATCCTGTAGCAATCATGAATCAGAGCTGTGAGCTACACAGCACACCATATGAGTGAAAATGAAACCCAATAATGCCTTGATAGCCCAGGGAAGGGTTGGAGACATCACCCACTCACTTGTCTCTCCTTACTGGGCCGGAACCCATCCAGAGTGTGGAGAGCAAGCAGGGACACAAGCCCTAAAAGGACTCAGACTTTTCCAAACAGGATACCTAACCCACTCTCCCTTGATCCCCACATTCCCCACCTGGAGTTTTGCTTCTTAACTTAGTCTGTTTTCTCAGTCTCATTTCATTATGGGAAATAATTGATAAAGAAATATTTTTATTTGCTTTAATAATCATAAGCTGTTTTCCAGCAGGCTGATAGTCCCCTGATTTCTTTTTTTGGACTTTGCACTAATGTGTTTGTTAGCATTTTCATTAGTCCACATAAAGGCTGGAGCTGATTGGGTAAATAGATAATTCATTAGTTCCTGTGTGGGAAATGTGCAGAAGTGTCCCAGTTGTCTGTCACTTAAATAGACATGGTTCCCAGATTTCCGTACAAGTATAATTTTGCTTTGGCTGATAGTTACCAGAATTGATGTTTGTGCTTCCTGGCATTGTTTTTTTGCTCCTACATCAACAACATGACTAGTATATTTTTCAGCCTCCTACAAAAAAAGGATTAAAACCCAGCCTTTCAAATACAAAATTATTTTTATCATCTACTTCAAATCTCAGCCTCATTTCATGTACTTAAAGAATTTGTTTGGTTATTTTTTTCCATCCAACTTCTTGAATGTGGCTTTTGCTACTGAGTTTCATTTTGCTGTTGTTTACATATACGCATATTTAGTGATTTTGCTTCAAAAAACAAGGTCAGATAAAAAAGGCAGGTGATTGGATTGCAGGGGGGTGAAGAATATCACTTGAGAATAAAAAACGCAAGAAATTCATAGACTAAATTTAAGAAAAATCCTTTCAAACTCAATCTACTATCTGAGCCCAGATCTCAAAGGAAAGAATTCTGAGTGAAACCAAAAAGGTCAGTAGAAGCTTCACTTTTGCAGTGGATTTTATTTTAAAAGCACTCAGGTGTTGTGGTAGTGGAAGAATAAATGCTTGAAAGAGGTAGAAGAAGGAGTTATACTTTTGGGATAGAAAGGAATGGATTTGGGCAGGACTGGTCACATTACTAGGGGTGGAGCTTAGCCTTTAAATTATGAGTTTTGGTAACTCCTAACAGGTATTACTTGCATTACACGTATTACTGTTTGATGCCCACTTTAGGTGGAGACTGGCCTTGATAACAGAGGAGGTTCTTGTCATCCAAACCAACACAAGATTTGTCATTCCTTGGTTTGTCAGAATAAAGAAGAACTCACACAAATCGTCAGTGGAAGAAAAGATCAGCTGTGCAAGAAGTCAGAAACCTCCCTGCCCCATCCAGTGCCTGGTGACCAGGATGGCCCTGTCTGGTTGGAAAATATCTGTGCCTGTCCCCATGCCGCTCATAAAAACACTGAATGTTATGGAAGAATTTTGAAAACATGCAAGATCCAGGCTCAGTGGAATCATATTTACCAGCATTGTTTTAGCAGGCTGATGTTGGTGCCCTGAGCCTGGAGCTGGGACATGGGGCTGACTAATTTTTAAGATCTAGGTGAGCCTTATTCTGTGGGGGTCTTATGCAGCACCTGTATTGTGTTATTTACAGAAGGGTGCATTTAACCCAAAACGCACATCCTTCATGTTCCACACGAAGGCGTTAGACCAGTGACAGTCAGCAGCTTCTTACTGATTCAGGCTAAAAGTGTGGGAGTAGGTGTGTGCATGTGGCTGGGGAGAAGTTATCAGAATCAATGCACCTTTACTTTTTTGCCTTTCATCAACAGCTCGGTTTTCAAACAAAGTGATTGGTGCTGTATTTTCATCTTGGCCATCTCCTAATGCACTAGAACAATTTTGCTCTTGGCTGGAACTAGTTATATGCAGTGGGAAGCAAAACTACCCCTTTGCAGCTTTCAAAGCTACACGTTTCTTGCTTTTCATCTCAAAAGAATTTTTTTGTAAGGCTGTTTAAAACTTTGAATTTACAGTTATTTACGGGGAGTAAGAGCTCAGTCCTTGTGAGCTGGTGGGCTCTGGCCACAGTAACACCATACTGTCATTAAACTATCTACAATTCAGGGGCATCTAGGAATATTATGTCTCCTTATTACAGCTAGGAATGCAGGTTTTGGAAACCTGGCTTTTCATTCTTCTGTCTGTCTTGAAGTGTGTCATTGCAGATGGTAAGTCAGTTGTATGCCTAGAGGCAGGGGATTCCAGCTGCTCAAGGACCTTAGCGAAGGCTGCCACATTGCTGTGGTACATCTCCTCTACACATGTGTGTGGGAGAGGATCATCCATCTGGACAGCCACCTTTCAGAGAGGCACTGCACCTCTCTTCCTCCTCCTTTCACAATAACTTTTTGTATTACATAAGTGTGTGCTACCATGTCAGACAAGGAGGAATAACAATACAGGCACTTGTTAATTAAGCACTTGTCATGTGTTGACCTTTCTTTCATTAAGAACCAGGCCCTCATATTTTAAATAGATGGCAAATGGACATTTTTTGTTCATTGTGACTGTTAAAACAGCTTTTTGTACTAATGGACCAACTTCATCATTGCAATTATCCAACTACTAGATTGCACTTGAACTTTGTAATGATATCAACAGGAAACAGTGAGTGCTGGGTAAAACCATCCTGCACACTGGGCTTGTCTCGGTGGCTGTCAGCTGGCTCCAGAAGGAGAAGTGGAAAAGGAGGAAAATATCTGCAAGTCTTAAAATTAATGAGTATTAATTAATCTTTATTGTATGGACAAGTGAAAATGGTAGTATTTCCTTAAAAAGCTCAGAGCAGCTTGGAAGTTGTTGTGTACAAATATTTACGTGTATGTGTTGCCCATGTGTATATGCAACACTCATATGCACTCATATACACAAATATATACTTGTGTTTTCTGTCTATAAGCTTATCAACATGTCCCAGATGGAAGTGGATGTGATCTCCCTCAACTTTCTTCTGTATTTCTACACATGGTAAAATTACCAATGGAGAAAGAATGACTAAATTATTCTTTCTAGTTAAGCATAAAACAAAATGAAAGGAGCCAGCGTTTACAAGGCGGACATGGTGCCAGAATAACCCGATAGCTTCCCCTAAATGAGAGAATGGATTTTCCAAAATAAAAAATTTGGTAAATCTCATTTGTACCTTAGCAAAGTAGTTGATACACCCCTACATTGGAAAATACTAATACAGCAAAAGAAGATGGCATTTAACAGATGACATGAAAGATGGGAGAGAACTGACCAATGGGAAATGGCAAAGGAAGAGAAAGAAATGAGAGTCAAGAAAGAAGTTACATGGACTTCCTCAAGGGTCAATTTTAGGACCAGTGCTGGGAATATTTTCATGAAGTGCATTAGCATATGAAGTCAGTGGGCTCTTGAAATCTGAAGATGAAGGGGCATAGCTAACATGTAAGACTTATCATTTATTAAAACTTTTCTGACTCTGACAGATAAGTGGAAGAGATGTTTGATTAGAACAGAGTTTCAGTGTGTGCACTTCAGGCTTAATGAGGAATTTGTCTAAGGGAGACAAGAGATGACTCAGATGGAGAGAACTGCGTGACTATGACTGTGAATTGACCATGGGATGAACCCATGAAGAAGGTGTTTGTGGCCATAGCACACAACAGACAAGGTATTTCCATCAGAAAGTGAAAGCTCCATTGTAGAAGGCATGGGTGAATGTGCATCTGCAACACAACTGCTGCCACATTTCTCTGAAAGAGATTAATTAATCGGCAACAAGTGCAGAGGTACCATAAAGCATGTCATATGAGAGATGGCATGAAGTGCTGCTTAGTCTAAAAAATAAAGGTTATGATAGGATACTGAATTCTTTCTAAGAATATATTGGTTAGCCTAGTACCATCTTTTTCCTATTTAAGGAAAAGAAAAAAAACCACAAGTAACCATATCACATTTAGACTGGATAGTAAGAGCAGGTTCTCATTGTTGGATCGCAGAAGTCCTCTAACCTTCTAGAGGACTACAGCTGGAAACAGCATCCTCCCTTCAATAACTCTAGCAAGTTTTAGGACAAAATTCAGCCCATTAACAGCACAATCTCTGTGGAAAGCCAGGGCCTGGTCTAGGTTTGGTAATGCAGATGGCCTCTGGAAATACTATAACCAGTTACCCAAGTCCCTATTTCCCTGGAAAAATTGTAAATTACTTTGGGAAATAACATTTAAACGGGAGCCTTGCTTGCTAGGATTTAGCTTGGAATCACAAAGAAAGGCAGAGACAGCCATGCTATCCATCCTGCAGTACAGTGGGAATCCTGAATGTCTCATAGATATGTAACGCAAAGTTGGCATTTCTGTAAATCACTTTCTGCTGCCCCTTCAAAACTCGTTATGCTTTTATAAAAATGAAGATTTATATTCCAACAGGGGGAAGGTTCTTCTGCACATTTTTCAGCAAAACTGCCAGCATGGCTTGCAGGCATACCAGATGTACCGGATAAGCTCGCTCAGCGTTTCTTACTCCCATTGAAATTACTTGCTAGAGACAGGCAGGAGGGGATGTTCCATGCCTTTCTGTTCCAAAAGAAAATTCAAGCAAAGGACATGCAATTTCAGCACAGGATATACCTTGATTCATACTTTATTGATGAAAAAAAATCACTTGTTTACTCAAGAATGAGATAAGCCCGGGAATGATGGTTATGGGTGGTGACTCAATGCTGTTCTGTATTACCATTTTTTTTACAATCGAGCCATGGTATCTCCTTGCAGTCAGGGTAATAAAGTAGGTAGTGCTTCAGGGTATAAACTGTTTTCTTGTGCTAGGACACTGTACCCTGTTTATAGCTAAGATAGCCAAACTGTGTGTGTCTCTGTCCCAGGCCAGTGAGGAGCCACGTGTGGGAATCCCACCTTGGGCCCTGTGGAGCCCACTCTGGGAATGAGGCTGGAGGAGTTTTCACCAGGGCCTGTTTTAGCTGAGCAGGTCTTTACACAAAGGGAAAAAGTTCATCCAGTGGCAACACAGTGCACCTAAATCAGATCCTGCTCTTTCCATTGACTATAGAAGGAGATCAAGAAGGGAGCTGGCCTGCCCCAAGGGTAGCTTTT
>VYZP01063867.1:63272-91605 GCA_013400635.1 Hypocryptadius cinnamomeus | reverse complement strand
TAATTATTATTATTATTATTTAATTTTAATTTTTTTTAGTATGTAGAGAACAAGCACAATGTGTTTGGATGTACTCTGGATAGAGCAGTGGATATGGATGGGGTTACCTGACAGAATTCCTAATCCTTGATGAGTTGAGGTTCTAAAGATAATTCTCTACAAAGCACTGAGGGGATGCAGCATTTGCTAGATGATTCTAAAGATAATTCTCTACAAAGCACTGAGGGGATGCAGCATTTGCTAATTTGGCTTCTGTAGATTTTGGGATGAGAATAGTGCTTGGAAACAGAACAAATAGGAATAAAATATCCCAGGTCAGTACACATCATTCAGGAGCACCTGCTTTCCCTAAATGGGCACAAACACTGCTGAGCCAAAGTTCAGCTAAACTGTTTTTTGTCTAAGTCCTCTGCAAAGACTGAACCTGCAGACAAGTTTCCCATACTAAAAAGTCCTATATTAGATGAACAGAGCAAATCCATCTTTGTAAAATAATAAAAAAATTAATTTCTGGGGGTTACTTCCCAGATCTCAATAGCAAACACTAAGAATGGAGAGTTTTGAAAATGGTAGAAGGTTGCTATGAGGTAACCAGCAGTGAGAAACTTGAGGTTGCAAAGTAGTATGGGACCAAGAAGAGCCCAAACAACTTAACTGGAGAAATTAAAGTAAGAAGCAGCACCTGGTCTCAGCCCAGACTCATGGAGAGCTGAGCTTGGAGAATGCCACTACGTATGAACAAAAATCCAAGAGTGCCCAGCTGATGGCCCTGGTGAGGTGGCGGAAGAAATTACCACCAGGCAAAATAGCTGTAAACCAAGTATCTGTTTTAAAGGTAAAGCCTTGAATGTTAGTGGCTTGGGCTGTGGCACTGCCTTGTGTCTCTTTCCAGGAAAACATTTACTAAACATGTCATTAGCACATATTACACTGTTGCTGCTATTAATAACTCTACCCTTCTTGAAGGAAAACATTTTTGATTCACGAATAAGTTAGGCTTTTGTTGTTCTTTTTGTTTTACATGGTTTAGCCTGAATAAGTTAGGTTTTTGTTGTTTTTGTTTTACATGGTTTTTGCCTGAAGCATAACAATTATTTTATCTCTGAAAAGCCCATAAATGACAGAGGCACAGCAATGTGAGTTCTCTTGAAAAAATTAAGCCTGTCATTCTAAGAACTGTAGTTGTCTTGGCAGCAAACAAGGATTTAAGTACCTTTGAGACATTTGCCTTTAATTGTAGAGGACCAGCATCAGCAGCTGCAAAAATGTTTAACTTTCAGAATTGCTTGTCTTACTCATTAGCATCTCATTCAGGCACTGATTACAAATATGAGGGCTGGGAGAAAGACCTGCAGGATGGTTGCCTTGGCTGGGGCTAGGCAGAGCCATTGGGTTCAGCTGAGTCTGGCCTCAGGATACCTCAAAAAGAGTCTATTTCTTTGAGTAGCTAAAGGTCTAAGCATGGTAGCATGTTACAGGCAGCACATACCTGTGCCTTTAGCTGAGAGGGGGGAAAAGTCACAAGCCTGATAAAGGCTGGGGAGCACCTGTGGGGATGGTGTCTGGTCACGTCCCTTTTTAGGGCACAATGACTGTATCAATGTTGTTTCCCCCATCTTTACCTTGGGCATGCAGGAGTTGGATGCATCTGGTGCCTCAGATAAGTACATCAGAGCCCATGGGGAGTGGGGAGGAGGCACTTTGGCTTCAGAAGAGCAGCTCAAGACCTGTATCGTTTTTCTTTACCACCAGAGCTCTTATGATTAAAGGTATATTCCTGGAAATTTTTATTTTAAATTCCATTTTGCCAAACATTTTTCTATACTAAGAAAAAAACATTGGGTATCTTGTTTACATTTTTTTTTTTAAATCGCCAACAGAAATTAAAATGGATAAAAGCTTTGTGACTGTGCAGCCTCTCTAATTATGAATGCTTCAAACCTTGCTTGTCAGGAAGCTGTGCTGGACTTTGCAAGTGCTGCTATGTAGCCTCAGCTGCTGCTTTCTCCCCAGCAGCTGCCTCCCCCCAGTCACCACCAGTAAGGAGGTTATTTGATAAGCTCTGCCAGGCTGCCTGCGTGAAATCATAGGCTGGTCATAATGAGTGCTCAGCAGGCTGCCCTTGCCCCTTCTGCCCCCTCCAGTTCCCCAGCCAGGTTTCCTAATTTACTCAGCTGTCTTTTAGCACAGGTCTGATTCAGTACTGTATTTGTCATCCCCAGCTTTCTTGATTCACTGGCTGAAAAGCAGCAAACACAACACTGCACCTGGAGGGGTCCAACCTTGAGAAATGCCTGTCTAAAGACTGGAGCTGGGCTTTCCTTTTATATGAATTGAGAAAGTTGACAGGGAATCTCTTCTTACAGAGAACACACAGAGAATTCTGTTTCCTTGGCAATCGCTGACTTCTGCCAAGTGCTCAGCTTTCATTCCAGGTCTGCTCACCATCAGCCCTGTCCTCAATTTATTCCATATAAGTTGAGATGCTGTAATTGGACTTCTCCAAGTCTGCACAGCCTTGCCTTAAAGTACGCCAAATGTCTTATCCAGGCTTTGAATACTTCTCTGACGGACTACAGACATCCTGTTTGTTTGCGTATCAGGCAGCTTCTTATCTCAGTTGCAGACTTAGGAAACTCCATCATTTCAGTTGCACAGCTCCAGCAATTAGTCTTCCTGCTTTTCTGGTCTGGCTGGTGCTACCTTACCTTGTGTAAAGACCAGAAGAAGGAGGTGTAAGAAAGAAAGCATCACCACTGGGAGCAGTCAGTATAAGGTAAGAACCCTGGTCATACACATCCTATGCTGAATCCTATCAAGCTGGGGTGTTGAGCAGAACAAAAAGGTGCTAACACAAGACCAGCAACCAAAATTATCAATAACATAGATTACCATTTTACACACCGAAAAAAGGAAAAGGAAAAATAATAAATAAAATAATTAATTTTAAAAGTAGGTAAATTAGAATAAGATACTTTTTCCAGAATTTTTTTTTTCTAGCAGGGCAGATGGAAGAGTAGCAGAATGCCCCATTCCTAGGAAGTAAGTCTGGTTGGATGGGGCTTTGAACAACCTGGCCTAGTAAAAAATGTCCCTGCCCATGGCAGGGGGTTTGAGTAGATGATCTTTGAATGTTTCTTTCAACCCAAACCAGCCTGTGATTCTATAAAAAGTGCTTATTACCTTTTTCCATTGTCAACTCATACCAATCATACATTCACTGGAAGATGAGCTTGGCCTGGGGTTGCAGAGATACATCTGAATCTTCATCAAATGGCAACATACACCTAACAGGCTGCTAAAGTACAAATATTCTGATTTTTCCCCTGCAGTGATACCAGGTGTTAGAAAAATATTGAGGATTTATAAGTGCCATTTATCCCCTGGAGAAGGGGGGAGCCTCACTTGAATGCATTTGGAGGCACTGCAAATTAGAAATGTTTTAATCATGTATTCCCATTGGTGAGCACACTTAGCAGCAGCAAATATTTATCCAGATGGATGAATGCAAGAATCAGTTTTGGCCTCAAGCTGTCACTGCTCCTAGCCAGTCACACATGTCACTGGTGGATCTTGCTGACATGTCATCTTCCTTGCTGAGAGCATCTGGGTGTCTTCAGCTGCTTGCCAGCCCTTCCCTCCCCTCCCTTCCCAGCCCCCTGGGCTGCTGCCAGTCACTCTTCAGGCTGTGCCAAGTACATCAGCCACTGGGGAAGGTCCATCTGCCAGCCTCTCACAAGGGAACTATTTGGGGCTCTTTTTCTGGAGGCCAGCAGTACTGCCAGGATCTTCTATGGTTTCAACAGGCTACAGGGGCCTGACAAAAAGGTTAAACCAGATACTTGCTTGGCACAGTTTTAATCGCCCAACAGGACAGTCCAGAGTACTGCCTGCCAGTGCTGCTGCTCGTTTAGCTGCCCTTAAATGTCATTCAGGCAGTAAGGAGTTTTAATAAATTATTGCTGAGGAAGAAGCATGGGTATAGCGCTGTGTCATCGAACAGGACATTTTTTTAACCAATTTCAGTCTGTGCCACAGTTCAGATTCTTCCCTTTGAACTCTTGAAGGAGAATCCAATCTACACTCAGTGTTAAGTGCTTCATTTTCTGAGCCCTTCTGACAGAGCTATGAATGCCTTAATTTTTCATACAGAGAGCCTGATCCCACGAGGATCAAATGAGGAAGCTACCTCTTAGGCATGGCATGAATCAGCAGGGGAAACTGGCCTTTATGTGCAGGGTCTGAGACCCAAAAAGTGTGACTTCCATATGTAGCTTCCGTCCTCTTGACAAGTTTCTGTAGTAAGATTAACTATAGGTGACATAATTTTAAGGCTAAATCCTGAAGAATTCTGGAACAAGGCAGGTGAAGTTCTACTGTTAAAAATGCAATGGGCTAGTATGGAAGGGCATTTTGAGAATGATGATCCTAATGGCAGCAAAACTGCATCAGGACTGAGGTGTCAGAGCAATTTCAGGGCAAGTTTTGTTCTTGCTTTCCAGTAGAAAAAAAAATCCTGTATTCTGGCAAGCTTCTTCAGGCCCAGAAAACTGGGTGCTTAAAATTCCCGGAGAGGTATGTAGTTATGGATTAAACTACACAGGCACAACATGATTCCTTCAACTGATGCTCCATGCAGAGGGTGGGCATCGGGGAGCTCTCTCACGTGAAAGCTGTGGGAGGTTGTGAAGGGCAACACCAGAGGTGCCCTAACCAGCCCTTCTTCCCAAACCACGGCAGGAGCACAGCCTTGGCCTGCAAAGCAGTGGCTTTAAAAAGCACCCCCAAGACCAGCTGCAAAATTCAGAGGTCTCTCCAGTAATGGCATCTCTTTAATGCACTCAGGAGAGATAGGCAGGGCACAGAGTCCCAAATGCCTGGAAACCAAGGAGACTGGGAAAAGCCCTGGCATTGCTGACCAGGGAAGGTAGCTGTTTACACATCGCAGGGGCCAAATGTGCTCCAGGAAGCTTGTTCCCAATGGCCTGGCCTGCAGGGCAGTGGCCCTGCTTCTTAGCCTCTCTCTGGGTTTCTGCTTTGGGCTTGAAATTAATATAAGTTGTCATAAAAACTATGCACACTGACCATCCATGTTAATAATTAACTTAATGAGGATCTAACCACCTCTGGCCCATCCCAGAGAAGTTAATTGAGGGGATTGTGTTTATAATCTGCCTTGAGAGTCCTAATCTCTTCTGACTCCACCAAGTCACGGATTGATTGATTTTGGTCTCTTGGAGCAAAATAACAACCTCCTGAGACAGACTTTGGCAGTTTCCCAAAGAGAAAGTACACAGCATGGGGAACCAGGAAAAAATATACAGGCTTCTCTGTGGTGTTTAAATGTGGGTTGCTAAATCCTGCTTCCTCGAAATTCAAAGCAGTAAATGTCAAGCTTTTAGGTGCACTTCAGGTCCTACAGAAAAGTTGTTGCTGTTGGCAAGGAACTTGTTTTGTACAGATGATGGATGGTGAAGTTTTTTTCTGAGAATTGGTGTGGGGAATTAAATAACACAAAACATAAGGTCATCCCTGCCTGTTGAAGGGTGGTGGGTGAGGTCTTGCAGAGGTAACTCTGAAGTCTGGGAACCTCCTCTCCAAAGGAACAGACTGGCTACTGGAGCTGCTCTACACAGAGCAAGTCAGGTGCTGGGAAAACATGATTCTGGTGAGAGAAGGAAAAGTCAGCCATCAAGAAATACTGCTGAAAATGGCAACTGAAAATGGAGCATTGCAGAAAAACATGCTGGAGAGCCTGTCAAGAGATCTAATTCTTTGTGCTTTGTCAAAGTCAGACTAACTGCACATAAGCTATTTTTGGTCAATATTTTTTTGAGGTAATAATTCTAATAATAAGATAGATAACATACTTGCTCTATTCAATATTTTGTCCTCTTTGAAGCAGCTGATTACTTCGCTGAAAAAAAAAAAATCCTAGCTCTTTCCTGTGGCCAACCAGTGTACCAATGCCATAAAGCTGAGCATGTACTTTTTCTGTTTAGGAAAAGTTAAGCAATCCTCCCTAGGATCCCAAGGCATACAGTTGTTACACCCAGCGTTTTCAGATCTGGGCAGCATCCACACTGGTATAATAAAACTTACCTTCTGGGTGAATGGACCACATTCATAGCCTGCTTCTTTCCCTTTTTGTTTTGTATATAGGTTGTTAAAGGCTTCTATTGTACAAGCCACTGAACCATATATGAATTTTCTTTGAATTTAGATTTCTTTCATTATTCCCTCTCTTCAGCTTCTTGGGAATGAGAGCCAGTACAAAGCAGGAAGTCTGTCAGGGAAGTGCAATACCTGAGGGTGTTATGAGATTACAGCCCCAATCTAATAAGGATAGATTAGTTTTATTTCCAATTAAGCCATGAGCATTTCTGTTTGAACCAGATATTAAATCAGACTTCTAAAATTGTACCTGTTCTCAGAGCAGCTGGTCAGCTGTACTGATCTCCAGGCTCAGTACTTGCTCTTGCATCTTGAAAGACTACAGCCAAGACGTGGCAGGAGCACTGCGAGCTAAACGTGTCTCTGGTGTATTCAGATAAATCACTGGAATGAGCCTGAAGCAATTTTGATCCAGCCTCCTGCAAACAGATCTGTGGCTTCTAAATTCGTCCTTTCCATGCAGTTCCGTGGTGGGCGGTAGCGTCCCGATGGCGGGAGGGGCGGTGGAACCGGGCGCCCGCGTGCTCTGAGCCCTTTTGCGTTCGGCACGCACCCCAGGAGCGGCCGTGTCCCGCCGGAGCCGCCGGGAGGCAGGAGCGCGCTTCGGCCACTCACCGGGGTCCTGGACCACCGGGAGCGGACGATAAATGTGGACCCACGTCTGAGGATCGAGGCAAAGGAAGAAGGAAGGACTCTTTACTTGCTTCCAAGCTGTCTTTATCCCTTCCCATGCAGGAGCGTGGCCGGGGCTACAGCGCCGCGTGGGAGCGGCACGGCTCGAAGGGGTGCTGCGGCAAAAAAAGCAGGAAACAAAAAAAACCAAAAAAACCAGCGGCTTTTATGGAGGCTGGGGGTGGGGGTTGGTGGATTCCCGGGAGGAGACTGTCTAACGAATCAAGGACTAGATAGGACGGGTTTGGGGGTACAAATGTAAAGATAATACCAATAGAAAAGGGGATGGGAAAGGTGCATACTAAAGAGAGAAGGGAAATATCATAACTGACACCGAAGCTTCTGGATAAATGCGTGTAGCAAATTACGACAGACTGGCTGCAGGGGCAGGATTTTGGAGGATAGACAGGGAAGAATCTGGAATTATCATAACTGCCTCGGGGAAAAGGCGGGAAGACAGGTGGCAAACAGCTTTAGGGAGAGACTAAATGTTATGGATAAATCAGTAATTCATGCCGGGAAAATATGATTAATAAAATAATAGAGGAGAGATAGGGGATTGCTTCACCGGGGAATTTGAAACAGCTGTCTGAAACTGCAGCTGGTAGTCTGAGGGGAGGGGGGGCATTAACATACCCATAAAGATGTCCCCCTCAGATAGACAGAACCATCGAATACCCATACATTTGAATACGGGGTTCCGGGACTCGAGGAGCGAATACACGTCTGCTCCCGGATGTGGCTTTGTCCAGCACCAGACGGAGAATGAACGGTATATGAATATGAAGAAACCCAAAGAAAGACAGAGACTCCGCCGCGGGCAAGAAAAAGAGTATAAAACACGGGCTCGGCAAGGCAGCGGCGGTAAACTGGAGGGATTCGGTGCTATAGGGGCCGGATCGTAGTTCACCCAGTCCCGATCCCGGGCTCGGGACTATTTTGATTGTGTGCTGTCGGGACTGTACAACGGTCGCGAATAAATTTTATATTTTTTATTTTTATTAAATTACCACAGTGGGCTTTTTTTCATTCCTCCTTGACATGGTCTGTACTTTACCATGTGAGTCAGTGCAATTTTATAGGGAGAAGGGATGACCAGTAATGGCCACAGCTGCCATAGTTTGCATGACGTTTGGTGCTGCAGCTGCCATCCAGCTGAGCAGAGGACGGGGGGAAAAGAGTTCTCTGGAGGGTCTGATTCACAGAAGTCAACTTTGTTCAGTTCTGTAATGAGTGATTTTTTTTTTCTTATTTGTAATTAAAATGTCAAATAGACTATTTGATTTGTGCTCAGTCACAGTGCAATTCTCCAGCTTACTGACTTTCATAAGTCTTGCAAGATGGTGCCCTTTTTTCAAATCCAATTACAGACTGAAATTCATTTACTGAAGTCATTGATTTTCCAAGGGGCAGAAGGTGGCTTCAGCCTTTTGGTAAAGAAGGCTTGGGTAACATGAGTGGCTTTCCTTGTCTACAGAGTTGTGCTCTTTTTGAGACAGAGTCTGGAAACACCCAGGAGCTACCCATCAACTTGGGCAATTAGACCCACTGAACCACTACATATTCATTTTGAAAATGGAGGCAATCATGCAAAATAGAAGTTAACTGCTCTGCTAGAGGTCTCATATGATTTCATTGCCATTAGCAGCATTGCTAAGCTTAATCAGCTGTGGAGAAGTTAAAGCATAATCTCATTTCAGGCAGAGGAAGAGCAGTGTTCAGTCAAGTGGTGCCTGTGTGTCAGTGGGTCACAAGCAGGCTCCTGAGAATGGTTAGGTAACACATCAGTGACTGGGATGGAAATAGTATTGAGGACAAGGGGTCAGACTGGGAAGAGGGTTAGAGGTGATAACTACTAACCTACTCTTTGTTCACAACCAAACCTCCAGTTCAGGTGGCACTTAGAGATGGTTTTCACTACTTGGTTATCCTTTCTCTGTTTTATGCAAAAAAAGTGTGAGCAGTGACTCTTTAAATCCTCATTAGCTGAGAGATGAAATTTCACTGAAAGAAGCAGCAGCAGTGGCTAGTATTGTTTTGGGAGGTGACAGATTCAGCTAGAAACTGAACGTGTATTTTACATGGACAGTGACCCTTACAAATCAACCTAAAAGTAGAAGTCTTTCTTAATTTTAGTGGTGGTTGAAACTTTAGTAAGTCATATTGAATGTTGGAAGAAGGTGTTTATGTTAAAACTCATCTTAATTCTCCATCGTTTTCTTCAGCTACTTGGCCAGGAGTGCTCTGGAAGGATTCCGGGCACGTTGCCGCTCTGAAAACTCCTTGTAGGCTCCTCAGGGCACGTTCACGTTATGCCTTTGAGCACAGAGTGAACCAAAAGGATTCACATTTGCAGTAGCTGCATGTTACTCTGCTTATGGTGTGGAAAATAATATTACGCAGAAATATCCGAGAAGTTTCCTACTCTCCATTTTGCCTTCTTGCTGCTGCTGTGCTGTGTTTATACCACCTGACTGCAGGCTGGTAAGTCTGTTGAGATGCCCTGATTCAGGAATGCTTCATTGACACTGTGGATACAGGGATGGAATGAATGACTCCAGTCATCAGAAGGTGAAATAGAACCTTTATTAGGAAGAAGGTGCGACTTTTATAGTCTGACTCACTAAGCTGAGACCTGATTGGTCTCGAAGTGAAAACCTCTCACACCATTGGTGAACTATGAATAGCACACTCTGGAGAACCATATCTATAAACAATGGTTACAGAAAGAGAGAAAATAATTGTTTGAATTCTTCTAAGTTTCCCACAGCTTCTTACAGTTTCCCAGGAAAATGCTGGGAGAACTATGTCTCTCTCTGTTCAGAGAATATTTAATTACCACACTTCATCCCACGCTGTGCTCATATAAGGAACACTCAGCTCTGCAGAGCCTCCTGGAGATGACCCTGCTCTTCCCAGGAAAGGGTGAGGTGTCCTGCTATGCAAGGCTCCAGGCTAAAGCACCTCAAGACTTCTAACACAGGTTCCACTGAGATACACTTTCTTCTCTGCAGAGTCAGGCTCAACATGAGAAACAACCTCTGCTTTGCTTTTTTGATTTGTACTTCACCAACTTTTCTAAAGAGACAGGAAATTATGGTTTAGTGGACAATTTAACAGATGATGGATGTGATGGGAGTAATACCTCATTTTCCTGTGGTTGCTTCTGACATTCTGATAATGCAAAAGGTATTTATAGGCTACAAAGATACGGCATGCAAACAAATTCATTAACATCTGATGCTTCCAAAATATTCTGTCAAAAAAAAAAAAATCCAAGTTATGGTTCTCAGTGTCACTGTAAACTTGGCATTTTATTGTTGTAAATTATTTTATTTATTTTCTAATAAAGACAGCTCTGCTGCCTTCAAATTGTCACTGCTACTGCATCTAAAGTTAACTTTCACACCTTCAATCTTTCTATTCGTTCACACCTTTAATCTTTTGTTTGATGTGTTTCTTCAGTGGTGAATTCTAACCAGTGTGCCATGTTGTGCCCTCGCCAGGTGGTTGTGTGTCTTCAAGAAGTTATTTTCATACAATAGTATGGATTAATTTAATTTAGTTGGGGAACACAACCCATTGGAGATAGTCTGCATGGCAAAATGAGCTGTACAGACCATCTAGGTTTACATCACTTCAGAAGTGGACATAAACTTTTCAGTTCTGACCAGGTGGTCTGTTGCTTGTCTTATTAACTCCCTCTGTCATGCACCACTCAAAGTAAAGCCCCACAAGCTGTGTCTGAGAAAAATTCTTTCACAAGCAGACTCCTCTTGCTGGAGTGATTCACAAAAGCTGCTCCAAGTTTCTCAAGCTGCTGCCAAAGTGACCAGGGGATGACATGGCCCTTCTGGGAGGCTTCAGTGGAATCTTAACCATGTAGTCTCACATAAGCAGGTGTTTCCCAGCACTGGCACTGGGTTATCCTTTCCAAACAAATGCCTTTTTCAAAGCTATGGGTGCCATTACATTTTGTTACACAGTTCTTAATCTACTTTGAAACATTTTCTTACAAAACCTGGAAGATGAGATGCGCAAGAAAAAAGCCTTTAGCTGATGTTGTTGGAAACAGTGGGGAATCACAGCTTGTGCTGTATCTAGAAAAGAGAAAGTACTAAAGAAAGCAGGGCTGATCTCATGTGTGCCTTCCTTTCCATTTTAGAAGTAATGGCTGCGTAGAGTCCTTAATTTCGATGGAAATATCCAGCTGGATTTCACATGCTGGTATTTCATTAGTGGGTAATTGTTGGGTCAATGTGCCTTTTATTTGTTTTGTTTTGCTCATTGGTTGTGCTTTTTATACTCTGCTTTTTCAGCAACTTGCACTTTGCACAACAAAATGCTCAACAACTTACCCCAACAGAACACCATTGGTCAGAAATTGCATTAAATGGGAGCAGAGGACCACAGGAACCTGTGGCTGGAATGGCAGAGAAAGTGAGGGAGCTCATTCTCCTCTGTTTATCCCCAAATATATGCTCTCTTTCTCTGAAAAATGACCTGTAAGTTAGGCCTTCTAATTAGAAAAAGTAATTAGAAAGTTGAAGCGGGAAGGCACCTAGGCCTGAGCTGTTCTTGGTTTTCTCCCATACTCTGACCTGTCAGTGAACAAAAATTCACTCAGAGCATTAAACATCTTTCAGATGGAGAAACTGCTGGTGAGAGGGAAGTGTGTATGCCTCGCCATGCTGCCTCCAGACCCTGGCTGGATCTGGGGCTGGATTATGTCATACACAGGATGTAGGTGTGCACGTGCAGCTGTGGGGAAGGAGGAGTACAAGGAGGAAGCAGAGGAAGAAACCCTCTTCCCTCTTGTCCCCCACGTGCAGAAGAGGCAGTGCTGCGAGCAGGAGAGAGGTACCAGAGCTAGGAGTGGGAAGGGGTGACAGAGGAAGCAGGGGGTCACTGAAAAAGCCTTGTGGGTGTCCCACTGCCAATTCAGTGCCATGTCCCCTGCAAAGCTGCCCCCCTCCAGCCCATGCCACACACTCATCCAACCCCACATGAGGTACTGTGGTCAAAGGGGCCTGCTGGCTGTGGAGTCATTAGTGCAGGTTTCAAAGAAGTTCAAAACCAAAACATAGTGATGAAGTGGGAGTTTCTGTACCAAGTGCCAAGTGAACCTGAAAGGTTAGTTTAGTCTTTAATGAAATTCCTGCTACAAAGTCTTCCTCTCTTTTCCACCAGGGACCTGTGCTTTCTTTAAGCAATGTTTAGAGGACACCAGTCTGCAAGGGTAATCATCCTTGCCTCTGGCAGGAACGACTCGTGCACTAGCATTTCTAAAAAGTCTCTCTTTGTGAATAATTGAATTTGTCTCTGGAGTTCAAGATTTCTTTTTCTGTGGGACTGACTGTAGCTGTGCTTCCTCCTTAGGTACAGCTTACTGTAATTGAGGCAGAAGAAATGTGTTGCAGTGGAGGGTTTTGTGATCATGACGCATAATAGGGTGATTGCCATGGAAAGAGTCATTTGTAGCATTTAAAATACTCCCTCCAGTGGTGAACAGATCTGCAGAAAATAATTAAAGGATCTCCCACTGCCATCCTCTACTCCCACTGGAATGGAAAAAAAATTAATGCTGCATGAGGTGTTCCTATGCAGTAGGCACAGCCCCTCGCTGCAGTGCACTGCCAAGGACCCATCCTCGATGATATTCAGAGCCCATCTGTTCCTGACACTACCTGGGACACAGGGAGCTATCAACCAGGTCAAATGCTTGTCCAGCCTACAAAAAGCCACTGTGGTTCACACATCCACTGACAAGGTGTGTCACTTGCTTGGGCACAGCTTCTTTTCCTCTGAAACCTCACAGCCTTGCAGCGATTTCTGGGTGTCTCTGGAATGGCAGGAAAAACCTGCACATCCCAGATCTGAGACAATCATCCCTGTAGCTTCTCCACCAAGGAAAAGCCAAATACAGGTGCATCCTCCCTCCAGCTGCCAACGGGGTCCACTATCCCTGGATATGTTTCAGTACCTCCTCGCATCCTTGCCATCTGTAACCTGGCGTGTAACATCCAACCACGGCCTTTGCAAAGCTGCCTGTAAGTAACTTTCCAGGAAAGCGTTAGAGGGGGAAGAAAGTCTCATAATAATTTGCTGTGAGCAGGACCTCAAATCTGGCTCCAGGGAAGGGATGTCTCCCTGCCAGTAGGTGAGATAAGTGGTGTGTCTCAGGATGGGTTTTGCCATCATTTGCAGAGGCAGGGCTCTGCTGTTCATGCACATGAATGTCGGCAGCAGGATGACTATTTCAGGACCTGGGCTTAAGGTAGGAATTGGGGCAAAACACAGCTCTGAATGGAACAAAATTCCATCATGCTGGGAGGGTTTCTTTCTTGTCTGTCTTTAATCACCAAGCACAGCAACAGAGCTGGGTGGCTGCATTCAGTCAACACAATGAAACATGGCAGCAGTATATTTTTAGGATGTTATTTTAGGGGGGGGAAACAAATTCTAAGGGCAAGATACAGTGATCTAGAAACTCAAACAAGCTGCTCAGGGATTTCTTTGTCTCTTGAATATGCCACACAGCGCTTAGGCTGTCTTGTCAATTTGTGATGTGTGTTTCAGATCAATAAAAAATCTCATTTAAGACAAAATACATTCTCTCATGGTACAAAGCTTACATGACCTGATCAGCAGGAGAAGCTAAGGTAACTGCAATCATAAACGAAAATCCAAATTTTAGACTGAAGTCAGATTTTCTTGGACTCTAGTATCTGCAGGTAATCTCTGAGTTCTTTGTGGTCTTTGCTCTGAAGTGGAAACTAGAACATATTCCTTTAATATTTTTACTCCCTTCTGTGGCTGTCAATAACCATGGCTTGAATATTCTGTTCGTCCTCAGCTTCAGGACTTCTTGATCATCTGGGACAGATCTTTCTCTGTCAGATTTCTGAATGACAAGCAGAGATTTCATCCCCAGGGAAAATTCCTTTAGCAGTAACCTGGGCATCCAGTGCATTTCCTACAAATGCTCTTAGTACATTTCCTCAGGTAGAAGAGCAATGCAAACAAAAAGAAGACTGTGCAGCAGCATTTATTCTCCAAAAGATGTGGAGCCCTGACGTAGCCCGGCCAGCACTACCAGTTCCAGCTGGAGCCTATTTAAATGTGACATCAAAAGTTTGCATATGCACAAATTAGGGATTTGGTGTAGATGTTGTTAACACCTGGCAGGTCACCAAATAGGAAAATGACCAGAGACCTCCTTTTTCAGCTTTTACTTTTTACCTTGCATTCTGGAGGTATGGGAAGCTGAAGCTTTTGCTGGTTAGCAAAAGTTGGCAGTCAGCAAAAGACATGTCAGGACTCAGCTCAGTCAAGGACTCCCTCCTGAGGGAGGGCACTGCTGGTAGAGAGAGGTGCCTGTTTAAGAGACTGTGACACTTGCTTTCTCTTCCCTGTTGAATGGGCTGTAATAGGCTCTGTCACAAAGTCCAGATGGTGAGTTGTCCTTGGGCCCCCAAGGATGGAGCTATCAGGGGCAACAAGCGTCCTGCCCGTCCATACTGCCAAACATCCACACTGTGAAGAGCCAGCACGTAACACATATCCATGCTGTGTATGTGAGGTGTCCTGCCCTGCTCTTTGGCTCAGGGGAAAGAAGCCTGATAAGCAAGAACTCAAACCTGTTTCTTTCTGTAAAGCTGCCAACAGCAGCAAATTTGCATGACTTGCCTGCAATGAGATGCTTTGCTGGCAGGTCTGTTCCTAGCTCATGGAAATGCAGTGTGCTTCCAGGACAGCTCAGAAGGATGTACAAGTGACTTGCAATAAAGACAGGTGACAGGACTGCCAGGAGTCACGCCCCTCCACCTGAGGGTGCTGCCATTACCAAAACTGACAGCTGAAGGACTTTAACCACACCAAGGGACATTGTCACATGTAATATTGGATTCATCAAACCCCAGAAAATAATTGGTGTTCTTCTTAGAAAGAAAAAGGAGGGGAAAAAAGTGAATGTAGAAATCCTTATTTCAATCCATATTAGTTTCTGGAGATTGTTTATGATGTTTTGCTGTGTTTTTAAAAGATATTGAGTGTAGAGAGTATAGAAATAGTATATGTGAGACTAGCACATGAAGGAAATTAAGGAAGAAAGAAAATTAGGTTTTTTGTATGCTATCTATCTTATAGTACACATGGCATACAGAATCATCAGTGTTGGAAGAGACCTTCAAGAACAACTCCAACAACTAACCTGGCACCACCATAATCACTCCTAAACCATATCCCCAAAAATTATATATTCAAACTCAGATACCTGGCATATTTTTGAGAGTGTGTAAAACAGTAAACTGCTTACTCTGAGTTAATCTGAAAAGACAAAGGAAAAAATAATTGTTTTCAACATAGCCTAAAATGTATGTAATGTTTTTGTCTTAAAGGTTTCACAAGATGTACTTATTTTATCACTCTGGCAGGAAACTGAGGCTTTCAGTTTAATGATGCATTTCTTTGAAGTCATGCTGAGTGACTGTGCTGCACATCTGCCTGTCTGAACGGGGAAGGCCACTTCAACTTCCTTTTCTGAGGGAGCACCAAGCCAGCTACATATTCACCAGAACTTCATCAATTGAAGATGAAAGCAAGGTGGCCTTTCTCTCTCTTTTATTTGCTCTCAGTGCCCAGTGTCACAGGTAAGAGTGTGAGGGGGACACCTGGACTCAGTTTATGATGGCAGGTGGTGAGGGGCAGGCTGGGATTAGTGGGTCTCACTAGGGTGAGCTATAGCTACTGGTGATGATTTTCTGTTTCCTGACAACTTTCTAATAACCCTAGTTATAATGTGCAGCTAGTAAGGAGTAAATGCCTTGTGCTGAGCAGATTACTTAATTCAATATGCCTAACCTGCTGGAATAATCACTGGGATGAGCTCACTTGAAGGAGGGCAATATGTGCTTCTCTCAAATGGGCCTAAAGGAAAACTGCTTTCAATGGGAAAATAAAAAAATATCTCTCTGTCTTACATACCTGTGTATGCAGAGAGAGGAAGAATTGAAACACTTCAAGGCAAGAGTAAATTGTACAGGTGCAACCCCTTAAACAGATTCTTCCCTTCCTTTTCTCCACCTAGTCCCTTGTGCTGACATCTAGAGAAACAAGTTTGTCATTCAAGTAAAACACTCAGAAAAGCTGACTAAGGAGGGCTGCACCTATTTCAGAGGGGATTTAAACCAAAAGCAACCTGAGGAAAACCAAGAAAAAGTATGTTCACAGACCCCCACCACCGCCCCCTAAAGTTCTGACCATGGTAAGTGCAGGAATACTTATTACCAGCTAGGAACAACAATTTTGTAGGATACACAATTTTCCAGTTAAGAAGGGAAAAACTGGATGTATTTGACTAGCATGGAAGGATGCATCTCACAGCCTGGCATAGGCTGTTCTTTTTTACTACATCACTGAGGCAAAGTGGTTCTTAAAATAAAAATAATGCATACATGTATTCACAGAAAATAGAAAATCTCAAGTGCAAAGAAAGGAATAGAAACCTCACAATATGCACATGTAAAAAAGAAATAGCAATTACAGAAAAATAGGAATTGGAGGGTTTTTTTCCTCTGAGATGAAATCCTCACTGAAGTCACTAAAAGGTGAAAGTGGAGGCCTCTGTGCCCTTTGTGGAGACCAGACATTTAAATGTCTGGGAGTTACTCTAAGAAATTTCAGCTGGAGTACAGGTATGCACTAATGGACACTAGTTGATTTTGAAAAATAAAGTCAACATAAAATGAGATTACTTTTATTGAGATGCTAGCAAAAAGTTAAAAACACTTTTGCACAAAATGTTTTCAGTTAAAATAATCTACCGTGCTAGGCTACTAAGAAATAATGCAAATTAAAATGTTGTTTTTACATATATAACTTTTTCAACTTAATATAAGTTATTCAAGTGGTTCTTCATAGACATTCTTTACATGATCCTTAGACCTAAGGCAGCATCAGCATGAATATGAGAGAAAAAATGCCGTGTGTCTTTTGCTTGATAGTCTGATTGAAAGATTCCTAATTGTTTTTTCCTTAACTTTTACTGATGCAAAACTTGTGGTGAAATCAGACAGCATTTCCTATAATAAGCTCCTTGGACTGACAAAAATAGTTTTGTAATTTTTTTCACAGCAAAAGGCTGTGAGACTTGTCATTCAGGTTTATTTTTATTTGCCCTCTTGCATCATCACATCTTTTCGAATAAAAGATGAGCAGAACATGTGCGGCAATGAAACAGCAGGGATGAATGTTGGCCATGGCAATTGAGTAGCTTTGCTCTCCATACATCTAGTCTCCAAGTGTCCATGTCACCCTTCAGTGTACAGGTAACAAATCAGAGCCAGCTCTGTGAGGATGTGTCACACTGCCCTTGTGCCTTCTTTCCATCAAGCCAGAGCTGAGGGTGCACAGAGTCCCTGCCCGGCTCCTTCCTGGCTGAGCTGGGGGAGTGTGGGGCACACTGCAGCCCCACTGAGAATGCCTGAGCCCTGGCAAGGCTCCCCCTGGCTCAGGTGCCCCAGAGCCGTTTACCACACAGCAGAGCCAATGTCAAAGCAAAGGAATTGGTACCCGGCTTTTTCAAGGAAAGAAGGTGAGCAATGGGCACTTGCAGCTGGCAGGACTGCAGGGCAAATTCCCAAAGCAAATATACAGGGATGTTATGATACACTGGGAGGATGACAAAATGGAATGTAAATGGGGGGCAACAAGTCTGTACCTAAGGACAACTGCACAACTCATTTTTTTTGTGGACCTGCAGGTTCTTTTGGGAAAGGGACTTTTTGTGTACGGCTCTATGGAAGTGATTGATTACTCATCTCACTGCAGCAAGCCCCTCCATAAATTCTTCATCTCCTTGAATTTGTCAGTGCCCTACATTCAGGGGTTTGGGGACTGCCGGACTCTTACTTACAGGAGGGAGAAAGGGATATAAATCAATTCTACTACAACAGCAGCTAAGCCAAGTGGTACAGGCTCCTGCTGAATGCCCCTTCATTTCATCGATCCATTACTCCTTTATATGGCACACTAAGGACTGCCACCTGCTTTATGAAATTAATAGAGAAAGAAAACACACACACCAGAGCAGCTCACTTTGACACTGAGACAGACTGGTTTAGGACACGCAGGAGCTGTTTAATAACACAGAGAACGGCTTTCTCTGCTGAAGCCACAAAGGCAGGGGGGGTGGTGCAGGGAATTAGCCAGCAGGGATAGCTCATTTGTTCTTGCAAAAAGAACTGGGGAATAACTGTGTCCAGCTTCTGCATTATTTATATTACTTGAAAGATTTTCATTTTCACAGAGGCCCTCAGAGCTCTCATTTCTCTCCAAGAAGTGTGACAGGACCTCCCTGGCCTCTTCCAGACACATGGATTTGCTCTCCCACTTCTCTCTCTGCAGTCTGTACTGGTGGAGATTTGCTGGGAAGCCTGTGGTTAGAGTTGTAGGGTCTTCATAGTTGTCTGTCGCTAAGGCACCAAATCATGTCAAAGATGGATTAGGAAAAGCTTTGTTTAAACATTACTTGCACTGAAAATGATCCTGTTTGTTTTTACGGCCAGACTGCAGATGTCATTACACAGACAGAAGTGGTCCATGCTCTGCCAGGTACTGATGTGACCCTGGTGTGCTTGTTCCCAAAACCGCACAGCACCCACATAATGCAGACACAGTGGTCCAAGACTGATGGCAGCCCCTCTACCAAAATAGCTGTATATCACCCCACCTATGGCACCCATTACTTCAAGTTTTCTGAGGCTCCTTACAACTTTTCAGTGTCCTTCAGCACAAGGGTGTGCTGCAGTGGGGATGACACAGGGTCCTTGTGTTCCACCAATCCAAATGTTACATCTGAATGCAATTGGTGGATGCTGCATCTGGAAAATATTACTGTGTCACTTACTGGACAGTATGAATGCACTTTTGCTACTTACCCCTACGGGACAAAGGCCACAAAAATTCAACTTACTGTCAAGGCAGAAGGTAAGTGATTGCAAATGACATTTTGCTGTTTCCTAATGAGGTGGGGGAAAATATCAGGATAGATGAACACTTCTTGCTTGGTGATGGTGACTTTTTTGGGATTCAGAGTAGTGCCACTGAATGTTGCTTTTACAGTTTCCTATTTACCAGGCACTCTTTAGCTCTTTTTCCAACTCATGATTAGGAAACTTTAATTGTTTGGTGGAATAAAAAGTTCGATAGTAAAGTAAAAATAGGTGGTGAGGTGGGCAGTTTCTGCATTTTCATTTTGGATAAATATTGTGGAGGAGACTGGATCAGCAGCTCAGGATATGGTGGGACTAAGGATGTTGGATCTTCAAATCACGGGCTGCTGCTGCTGTGGGCGTGCAGCACTGGGCACCAGAAAGAAAAAACACCCTTGTCTAATTGAGGCTGAGGGCTGGCATCTGCAGAGCATGCTCGGTGTTAGCTCCATGGAAGGATGCGTGTCCCCACTGATACCTTGTGAAGGCTGACCTAGAACAGAGGCGAGACAGAGTTAAAGAATAAAGTAGGTATTTATTAAAAGGCCTCAACAAGGTGCCAAGATACACCTTGGGCAGTACAAGAGCCCAGACAGGGCTACAGCCAAGACGAACCCAAAATGGTCACAAAATGGACAACCAGTCACGAGGTCTCACCTTTTTATAAGTTTTGGTCCATTTACATATTCATGTTAATTGTCCAATTGTAGCTTTAGGTTATGAAGTCCCATCCTTGTTGTTTTTCTCTTTTCAGTCCAGGTTGTTTATGCTCTTGGGCCTGAAACTAGTATTGACTGTCCTTGGTCCCAAGCTAGAAAAGGAATTGTTTTGTCTACCTACTCTGTGAAGAGAGTTTACCAAGCCTTAATATGAAGTTCAGAGCTATACACTAAAGCAGCACAGAATCTGAAAAATATAAAAGTTAAAACTTAAGGCATCACCACCACCAAAAATACACTGGAGCAAAGTGGGGAATTGTGTAGGAGAATCACAGGAATGGAGATTTGGCTGCTTCTGTCAGGCAAAAGGAAGCTGGAAAGCAGCATAACTGCTCTCGGTAAGTAAGTCTCAGGGGAGAGTATAAACTCCAGGGAGGATATTTAAATGATCCTGGTAAAGGAACAAATTTATTTAAATCAGATGAGAATGGATTTGACAACAAATTAAAAAACAGTGGCAACTGTCAGTGCAGCAACTTTGTGAACAGCTATTTAGTGTCAGCAGTGAGGGTAAAAGCCAAAAAAAAAAAAAAAGAAACCTCTTTCCGACCCAGGTTTCTGCTAACAACTCAAGAAGGATTAAAGTAAACAGCAAACCTGGCACTGTTTCAGTCCAGAGCAGCAAGGCCAATGTGCTCACTCTGCTTGGGCCCAAGGCTGTAGACACAGCAGACATTCAAGAGTTAGGAGCAGGGTGGGTGCAGATTATTTTAGGGGTATTTTGGTGTGCTCCCACTGCCCTTTTACCTATATCACAAGGCCAGACTGGTAGTCCCCATGCTGGACCATGTTGCTCCTGTAGCAAGAGGAGGTCCTGTGCAAGACTCATACTCAGGGATGTTTAACACTGATGGCCCCTGCATGACAGTGACTCCAAGAATTTTGGTGCTGTTACCCTGGAGACACATCTGGGGCAACCCTGTGGCATCTGCCTGCCCTGATGAACTCGCAGAGGCAAAGTGAGAGCCAGCACCTCTGCCCAGCTCACAGAGGATGGGTGTGTTTAAACAGTACACGCTAAATAATTGTGCCAAAGCTGAAGCTGCCACTCTGCCCACTGTATGGGGGTGTGTTGTGGTAGGCTACCCTTTTGGAATTTCCTCTACAGGGCAGAGGGATCAAAGGGAGTGCAGTGAGGTGCAAACCATGCTGGTAGCCCTGTGAAACCCTCCCATGCTTCTGTTCTTCATTCAAAGTTTCTCTGTCTCTTTCTTAGTACAGTAACAGAGCTAATCAGGCATTGCTTCTCCTGCTCTTGGTTTATACAGACAGCTTCAATGCTATTATTGCTGTCTACAGTTTGGGCAGCCCTTGTTCATATCAGCATCATTGTGGCTTTTTTCAGTAACTACAAGATGTAGCAAGCTGTGCTACTGATGACTGCTTGCTAGAAAGAACTAAAAAATTGAGTTTGCCGCCTTTTGCAGGTTTGTGTTTTAAGGTAACCAGATCTTTTGCAATAAACCACTCTGACTCAAAAGAAGGCAAAAAACCTTAATCCAGTCTATGAGTGAGTGGGATGGATAAAGGTGACAGTCTATGATGAAGTACAGTTTTTATTTACATCAAGTGAAGTGAATCCAGATACACTCAACTTGTAAAAAGCTCACAGAGCAGCAGGCCTTCGTAGGACAGACGGACACAAAGGACTCTAGCCAACAGGCTGTTAATGGAGATTGGAGTCAGAGATGGGAGGGAGAAGCAAGCAGCTGGGACATGTGACTGTGAGAGTAGGCAGAAGCTGTTCCCAGACTGAACTCTGGGATGACTGCTCATCTCCACGCTTGTTGTACTCTGCACAGCACTTTTGCATGGTGGTTTGTCACAGCAAAATCTCTGTACAGTTTTGTTCCTGGAGAAACTATAGATTTACTTGCTTTGTCCTTTCATTATTCTCTCTGCACTGCCCAGCCCTGTTAGGGCTTCTGTGCTCTCTATCCTGCTGCAAGAGCTGGCTCCCCAGGTCCTTCACTCTCAGGGACAGTGGAGGGAAGCTGCTTCTGCTGCTGGCTCTCCCAGGCACAGCTCAGGGCACTGCCTTTCTTCACATCTTTGTGGCACAGGCTGATGCTGGCACCATTGCTCTGTGCTTGGGTGCCAGGTAGAAAGGAAGTTTCAGTCACCTGAAAGTCCCCACTGACAAATAACATGGCAGTCTGGGACAATCGGATATTCGCACTCCTCTCAAGATAAGAAATAAATTAAATACATACCTGTTCTATCTCAACATGCAAGCCAGAGCTACCAGGGGAGCAGAGCTAAGGAGTTTCCCTGTGTTGTGTGCCGATGCCTTGCCTCCAAGGAGGAGGGAAGGCAGGTCTGAGGGCAAGGGAGGATGGCAGGATGGCAGGATGTGCCACATCCCTGCCTGCCCTGTGGCCAAGGGTCAGAGAGGTCTCTGCTGACCATGGCCCTCACAGCATCTCCCACCCATCACCACTGCTCTTCCTGCTTAAATACACATATGCACAGTCACAGACCCAACATCTGGATCACAGCAGTGCACTGTTCACTGCACCACTCTGGCCAGGCTCCACAGCTGGATGGAGCCCTGGATTGAGAATGGGTAGGGTAGGAGGTGGTGAAATGGCTTTTGAAATGGATAAGAAAGGAAAGAGTGACAAGTTTTGTGGTAGTCGTCAGGCTGGAGAATAACAAAAGAAGCACTTACACTGAAAAACAGGGTTAGTCTTAACCTAACTGACATGCTGAATAGCTTGCTTAGTGAAAAGAAGGTCTGCAGATATCTTCAGAGAAAAGGAAATAGAGGTGCACAAAATTGATGTGAAGGTTTATTGCCACAGAAAAAAGAATTGTAAGATAAAAATTGTAGCTTCCAATTATTCTCAGCTCCGAAAGGAGACATCGTGATCCCGCAGTTAAGACAAGCTTTTTTAAGAATTGCCAAAAAGTTCTGGTAATGCTGTGAATTGAGTCATGAAACTGCAACTAGAATCAGATGCAGGGCTTTCACCTAAAAAATGTGTCTAGGGGTAATGGCTGAAAATTACTGTTCCCTTCTGAACCAAAAAGTGCCTGTTCCTTGAATAGAAGACTAGTCAGCATTGGTTTTCAAAGCACAATGAACATCATGTTTCTGATTTTCGTTCTTGTGTTTTGTTGTTGTTGTTCCAATGATAAAAGAGGAAAGGCACTACCTGAAGAAAGTGTGGTTAAAGCAGACTTTAGAAATTCCATGCCTTGAGGATGAGACCTCAGAAAATTTGTCAATTTATCCTTTGAAATGGCTAGTGGTAAGTATTTTTCATCTCAGATATAAAGTTCCAAAAGAACTACAGGGTATTTTTGTAGATTGAAATGAAAATGTTCTACTCCACTGTGTCCTGCCTGCAGAATCTGCTAAAAAACTTATCAGTCATATTGGCCTATGATAATAAAGTGGAAAAGTATAACCATAGATACATTGCAAATAATAGCAAAGAGGAAAAATTTCATCTTAATTGCTTTGAATTTTTCAGGAGCACATACAGAGTGGGTCTAGGGAAAGTGGCTAATATAACAAAACTAAAATATTTCTTGTATTGGATTTCCAGCAGGTTTTTCTGTAGTGAAGCTTTAGTATCTAAAAAATACATGGTTACTGTGTAGGACAGTGAGATATCAGGCTGCATTGAGATAGAAAAGAAAGGTACTGGCTAATGTTTTTGGTTTTGTGACCCTCTGTGTCACAGATGCCGCTGAAGACATGCAAACCCAGTTATCAAGCTAATCACATGAAAAACTGTTTTTAAGCAATTTTCTGTCAGATACAAAGCTTGCTGTATTTTTGTACTTTATCTCACTTTCTGGATGCATATTTATATGCATGTTTTAATGCAACCTTTTAGCATTCACTTCAGTGTGTAGAGATAGGTATCAGTGAGCAGTGTCCTTGAGCTTTTCCTGTTCAATTATATATGTTGTCACTGAGAAGCTGTAACTGTTGAGGGTTTCCTTAAAGGTGATTTTCAAATAGTTTAGGTTTTTTAACCTTCTGTCCTGGTTCATTATCTATTTAGATCTCCCTTCTGCAGGGAACATACTTACCTCTACTACATCAGTTTTGCTGGTTTGGTCTACAAAGTAGCAGAGGAAAGGGGGAAAAAACCCCCAAAGGTCAGCACAATTATATATGTGGGTTGCCACGCATCGTACAGAGTAAAGTTTGCAAATATATACTGAGGCACAGATATCCAGGACATGCTGGCTGTACTTATAACCAAGGGTGGCTGCCACACAGACAATAAGAGAGATAAATTTTAGTTATTATTATCAGGGTTTTCTACTTAAAATTCTAAAAGAGGAAAGTTTTCCTTGAAATTTCAGTTGCATTTAATATGTATGGGATGTTCAGCATAACTTAAAGACTGGTGCAGTGAGAAAGCACCTCTGTTGCTCTCTCTGCAAGCTACAGAGATCAGAACTCACAAGACACAGCTATTTATTCCATATTTTATTGTCAAGATGATGACTGCTGTTGGTATTGAAGTTCTGAGAGAATATATTTGGAAAAAAAAACCCAGATGTTGCAAATGTCCACTTACTGCTACACAATGTTCAAGGGAAGATTTTCATAGTAGGAATAGAGCTAGCTTACAAAAACATTTCTCTCTGTGTGTGTCCGAACTTCACAATTTTGTTGGTTTTTCTGTACACAGGATGAAAATGGGAGGAAAGAGGAACTCGTGACTAAGGAGCCCTTCTGTCCTGCTGTGTACAGGAACAGCAGCATGCTGTATGGGCAAAAAGTCCTCCTGGGTTTGAACAATGCCCTAAAGATTTTCCCCACCAAAATCACTGCTGATGGCAGAGTCTTTTCCTGCCATGTGCTGTACCACCCTGAGAGAGTCCAGAAGAGCAGCACCACTGTGAGAGTATTTGGTAAGGGGCTTATACCAACTGCCTACTGCCTTGCACTTGGAAAGGTGACACTCCTGCCTGGTTCTGAAGCCAATAACTTTTGGCAGATACAGAGTTTTTTTTAAATGTAAACATATTCACCTTGTCATTTTTTTCAGCTGCAATGACATAAAATGTTAGTAAACCCTGGAGTTCTTAGAAGAATTTGAGTCCCTTCCTTCAATTTCTGGCAAGAAAAAATAGTCGATTCATTGCACATATATGCACACAGTGATGCACATGGCAAGAATGTTACCCTGATGTGTAGGCTTATGTTGGGATTCTGTGGGTTCCAGGGAAGAGCATTGGTCATCAAGATCTCCATGTCCCAATGACCATGTTGTCTGTGGTCAGGAAATCATGGCTATAATTTAGTAAGCAGTTTGGGACTACGGTTGTAGCAAAATCACGTCCTCAAAGGCATGTGACATTCAACTGCTGCCAAAATGAGGAAATGAGGGTCCTGGTGGGGGTCTCAAATTGGCCAGGAGTGGCAGAGCCTGTGTACTGCAAACATGTGGGCTGGCATTTCATTTTGTAAGCCTTTCCCATCTTTAGTTACTTGCCTTGTTCCATTTCAAGTGGCTTAGGAACTGCTCTACAATCACTAATTGAATCAGAAAATTGCTACCCACTTGAAAATCAGGCTTTATTTTCTCTTAAGGGATCAGTTGGTCAGGAAAACATATTTCCAAAGCTTTGAAAGTAAATGAGTGTTAAACACTGGCCTGTCAACAGTCCCTTGACTGTAGCTGATCGTCCAAGGAAGCCCACAGCTTGCGGATGGCATGGTCATTCAAGGCTGATGCTCTGAATTCAAAGAAAAGCTCAACAGGGAGAAACTGAAAAAAAGCAAAATGCATCTGAGGGCTGTTGGTCACTGATGTAAAAGAAACAAAAATAGAAGTTAATGATTTGAAACCTCCTCTTGCGTTTGCATGATTCAGACACTTTTTAAAATCAACATATCTCAAATAGCAACAGCGTTACCTGGGTAATCATTCAAGGACACTAATATACTTGAACTCTCTCTTCCATCACTGCTGATGCTCTTGCCTAGATTTGTGTGTCTCTTACTAAGAGGTTGCTTTGTTTAGCTTTTTCTCTGAATTACTGAGAGATATGTGCTTAGCTGTGCATGAACCCACATCAAAATATCAGTACAGGAGGGTAGAGAGGCAAACTAGAGAAAGTAGCTGTGGCCCTTGGTGGTGAACAGTCTGAATTTCCCAGTTAGTGCTGGCTGGCTTTAGACAAGGGTGCTGTGCCACCAGCCTCTCTCACAGGGATCCCAAGGACAGAGCTGGCTCCCTGAGAGCCTTGAGGTTTGCAGTGGGTGCTGAGGAAAGCCTCTCAGACCTCAGCTAAGTAAAGTCCACCACTTGGAGGAAGTGTGCTCCTAGTCCTTTCATGTCTGAATTTTGCAGGTGAAAGAACTATTTTGCACCCTGTCTCACTCTTTCCTGTTACCATTTGCTGAAGTCATGCCACTTTTGATTGCACCATCCCAGCCTTTCTCCATGTACTCCCTTGTGCCCCAAGCCAGCCCACATCCCTGCACAGCACTGGCAGAGACACCGCCCAGGATAATCCAGCATTCTCTAGGTGACATCTGGGGACAAAGAGCCCTTTCAGATGGCAGCACCTCTCTTGTTCCTTATGCTGACCAGAGAATAAATAAATGAATATTTGTGTTCTGGCAGTTAGATCCAGCCTCAAATGGGTGGGACAGAACAAAGCCAACAGCACCTTATGTTGGTTATATCTGTGTTTCTGGCCATTAGCAAGGGCACAGCTAGGGAAAAAGCCCAGTGGAAACCTGGGGAGGTTTTCCCATCTTGGCAAGCCAGCATCTCTCCTGTCACCCAAACACTCATGCAATTGAACCTCTCAGGCTGGGTGGCTTAAAAGTAGGGCAGGGAGGGCAGGCAGCTATCACAGCACAGAGCTGAAAGGGACAGGAGGAGGAGAGGGTGCCTGTGTGAAACTCCTCATGCAGGATCCCTCTGGAAAATACTTCAGGCAGGGCTAAACACAGCAGAGGCAGGCCAAGTCTGAGGAGTGCCAAATAGTTTTCCCTCACTTTTCCCTCCCTTTTCTGCTGCTTGAGGTGGCCCAATGGGGCTGAGAATTGGACCGGAGAGGATGGAGAAGGCATGAAAAGATCTCTCAAGGAAGTTGAGAGTCTTAGTATGTAGGGTAAAAACAGACATTCAATCAAGATAGCTTTTTTTAAGAGGGTGATTTTGGATTGAAATACTTTAAAATATTTCTCTTCTAGAATAGAGTTCTTCTAGATACAAGTTGCTATGAAAAGGTATGTTTTTTTCATGTCTAACTTTGCCAAATATTGATTTCTCCTTTTTGTAAGAGTGAAAGCTCAGCAGCAGAAACTACTAAACTAAATATTGAATTTCTGCTAGATCCAAAACATTGGTAAGTATCCTAGCAAGACAAATGAATGTCAAAGTGTTAACAGGGGCTGAGATGTTAATTGGAAAAGATCTATTAGACCATACAGAGCTATGCATGAAAGCTGCCTGCCAGAACAGCTACCCAGCAAACACATCTGAGAAAGCAGAGGACAGTGCTCAATACAGGTGTGGCAAAGCATACCCATTCTCATGAAAAAGACAAAAGGAAGAGCATGCACTAGACCAGACATCATTTAGTCTCCCAGCCAACTTCTGCAGCAATTAGAGGATCCAGTTTACCAGAATTTTCCCTGCATCTGAAAAATGCTGTCTGTCTTCTGCCAGCTCCACTACCATCCATACAGTATTGGCAAAGAAGAAAGAATGAAATCTTAGGACACTCATTTCCTGATAAGAAGAAACTATAACCCCTGCTCCACCCCACCCTCCAAAAAAAGCAGAAAAACTCAAAACCCAGAAGATATTAAAAAACCAGGAAATTCCACCATACCATAAGTCCAGAAAACCATAAGGCCATGATAACTGAATGTAAGTCACGCTCAGGCAGAATCAATCAGTAACATCAGGCAGAAAAATGGAAATTTAAAATAAAGTCGGGAGAGTCCTTGGTGGATTAGCTGTTTAAAACAGGGAAACTTGGATAGTTCACCTCAGGGGGGATTGTAATTAACTGAGGTGGTCCTATACCAATTAACAGGGAAAGAAAAATAGAAAATTACTTTAATGGTAGAGATTAAAGTGAAGTTTAGTTTGGAAAGATAAAGAATTTTGGACCTCCTAAGTAATTCAGGGAGAGCACTTGTTTCCAATCCAGTTTCAGGGCTCAGAAAGGGCCAGAAGCCAAATTTTTCTGAGGCTTTTGAGATCTGTTATACACTAACACAGTTTCAATAGTCCTTACTTAACAAGTCAGTCAATATTGCTCCAAACCAGGCGTCCCAATGGCTAATTTGAAAATGTAGTTTAGAGAGGCTTAGGGTACCTGATAGCTTTAATTTATACAATCAGCTGTGCCCAGAACCAAAATGTTGCAAAAACAGAAGAAAACAATTTTTTGTTTCATGTGGATGTGGTCATCAGTGCCCTGCTGCTCTTCTGTGAGGGTGAGCTCTGGGCTTCCTGGCAAGGCAAGAAGCATCTGTGGGGACACTGTAATGCGTCTGTCCAGGCAGCTGACATCCAAAATCAATCAACATTTGGGGGATGGCTAAAGCCTTTGGAGATACCTTTGGCAAGCACACAGAGGAACCAGAAACTGGGGTATGTGGGATTTCATGGGGTTCAGGAAGAGTGGCTCTGCTGCTGGAGCTGTGACTGCAGGATGGTTTCAATTTGTTTCCCAGCAAAGCCACCCAAGCCAGGTTGAGGTAGGCCCTGAAATGCATCCTGGATCCTGTGGCAATAGCTACTGATACAGTCTTGTAAACCACTTCCTTGACCT